>JANHFN010002252.1:77321-95790 GCA_032468175.1 Toxicocalamus goodenoughensis | reverse complement strand
CCTCTTCTGACTTACCTAAATAAAGAAGAGTTGTTTGTTCAGCCTGAGTCTGCCTGCCTTATTCCCACTATATAACATCTAGAATTGTCAGCCAGCAGCATAACCAAGGAGCTATCTGAGCAGATATGTAAGTCCAACAGAAATTGAACTTGATTATTTTGAGGTCCTTGGAACAATCTTACTGTACAAAGAGATATTAACCAGAATCCTAATAAACTCAGTTTCTGCAAGATAGTGGACGCAAGTTGGGCAAAAGTTCAGAGCAAGTTGGAAGAATGGGGCCTGTGTGCTAAGTCCCAACAACTCAAAATTCAACCAAGCAGCAATAATAAGATGAAGCTTTGTGGGGCAAGTTTGTAATCAAAGTAAAGGAATTGGAAGGGAGGCAAGTGACTATGAAATAATCACATGTCATTTCTACGAAGGCAAAGCATATGCCCTACAATTTATCTCCTGTTTATTGCTTCCAATCGTACTTGCTTACAGCTCCTGAATACATAACCAACAACTCCTTTTCTATTGGAAGTAAGCACAAGAAAGTATAGGGAAATGTGTCCATGCAATCTGCTGTAAATTATGTCCATTACAATATGCATAATATGCTTCATGGCTAAATCTGTATTGATTATCAATGAAAAATTAATAATGTGAGAATATCGGGATGATTTTTCTATGTATTAATACTGGACATATTTATTTTCAAGTTCCTAGTTAGCTATTTTCTGCACCTTCTTTTCCCTTGCAAATAGTTTATATCTTACTGTGGAATGGGAACTTCACGAGGACAGTGGTGCCCAAAGGAAATACCAGGCCAGCCATAAAACAAACTTGCATAAAGAAATCAAATAAAAGGTATCAAAAGAAGTCCTTAGACAAAAGCCCAATCAAGCTAGGGGAACGAGGGAAAAGGGAATCCTTTGCTGGCAGGATATGACAAAATCAGCAAAACAAACAGACAAAAGATACGAAATGAATTACATAGGAAACAGACAGGAGATTGCCCCTAGACAAATAGAAAAAACCATTATAAAGGAAACATGATTAAGAAAGAACCGAGGAAGCAATCGTGGCACCCTGCAGAGCTTATTTTTTCCTCACCTTGCTAAGCTGCCTTCCGGCAAAAAAAAAGAAGCTCTGACGGGATTTTAAATATCTAAACATTACATTTAATCACTAAAGAACATTCACACACACAAAAGGAGGAGAAAAGTATAAAAAATCCTGAACTTACCATTCGAAGGGAGCTAGCCCCAGGAACGCAGCCACGCTGTCTCTTGCCTTCCTGAACCAATAAAAAATACCAGCTTTCAAGCAGTTGTCCGTATCATTACGCTATAGCTCTCCCAGTGGGAAATTCGAATCCTCTGTGAAAGGCGCTTTGCCAGCCTTTCATCATGGCCTAGCAAGCTTCCCTCCACAACTGTCCCCAGCCTCCAGCTTATCTGGCTTGCTGGTGGCAGAGAGGAAGGCGACCAGGGCTGATCTGTCACCGTTTGGATCCCCACCAGCCTGCATCTCGCCCCTTGCCTCTCCACAGCTGCTTGGCCTTGCCTGCTAGAGGCGGGGTGGGGGCAACCAGGGAGCACAACGTTATGCCCCTGGGCTCCTATTGCACCTTTGGCCTGCCGCCCCTTCCCTCTACTGCCTGCCGGCCTGTGTGCTTTGGCTGAATGCAGGCCGCATTCTGTGAGAATGTTGCAAGTCAAGCCTCGTGAGAGAGGATCTTCCTCGGCGGCCCGCACTCAGCTAAAACATTTTGCTAGGCGAGGAAGGGGGGGCTGGCAGAGGGGTGATGCAGGTGGACGTGGGCTTCCTGGTTGCCTCCTACACCTCCCCCCAGCAGTTGTAGAGAATCTGAGCAGGGGATAAGATACAGGCTGGCAGGTAGCGGAGTGGCAAAGGCTCTGCCCTAGCTGGCTCACCTTTCCCTCTCACCAGCCACAGGAGGAAGGTAAGTTTCCAGGCAGTTGGGATGCCGGTGGAGTGGGCTTTTGAGGGAGGGGAGAAGGTCCCACTCCAGCCCCTTTGTTGGACCCAGAAACCTTGCCTGCCAGCTTTTCCAGGCAACGCAGGACTGGGTGAGAATGGGCAATCGCACCTGGTCCCTGGGACTCTAGGAGACTGGCCAGGAAGAACGTAAGTTAACAAGCGATGTTGGAAGTGTGTGTGTGTATTTCAGGTGGGTCTCCTAGCTGTAGAAGGAGGTAGGGAAGGAGGAAGGGAAGGGACAGAAAGAGAGAGAGAGAAAGAGAGAGAGAGGGAAAGAGAGAGGGGGAGAGAGACAAAGAGAGAATCAGAATTTACCAAAAGCAATTTTTATATGTTCTTGATTTGATATGTGCTATAGATTATCAAATGTTGACATATGTTTGGTTAAAAATTGTTATGTTTAATTTGAGAATTTATTTTAATCAATTTCCTGTACTAAAAAAAATTTAACTAAAATGGTACTTACCAGTAAATTGTAGTTAAAAGTTCTGATAATCTTGCTGTCCTTGTTCCTTCTGAAATTGCTGATGTCAAAGACATAAATGGAATCCCTCTCATTTAATATGTATTAGTATTATTACATTTTTCAACATTAATCCACTGAGCAAATGAAACATTGATATCATGAAACACTTATGGGATACATTAATTGCAAATGGCAAATATAAAAAATGAAGATTGGAAAAAGAAAATGAGATTAAAAGTACCATTTTGGCTGCAATCTTTCAGGCTGAGAAAAATACACAATAACTGGTCAAGGACAAATGGAAAACCAATGAATGAAAAAAATGCTCAAAACATGGGATTGGATAGGAGAGTTAATTCTGAATAATGACAATAATAAAGCTGGAGGAAAAAATAGTCTAAAAGCAGAAATATGAAAAATGATTTTTAGGAATAACAGTGCATTAGTTTGTAATTTTGTGAGGGCTTGAAGTGAACCAACTAACCGTACTAACCTATAAAGTCATGTGTTTGTAATAGTTGCATTCTTGGTACAGAAATGTTTTCTGGGAAATATATCCCCAAAATTCAATTGTACAGATATTGTTAAATGGGATCCCCATTTTGAAGTATGCGCAGGTACTGGATTCATATTTCATAACTCTGTGCATTTGTAATATTTGAAATCAGTGAGGAAAAATGTCAACCATGAATCAGAATTTTAAATAATACCCCATAACATTATACTTATAACATGAACTGATTCAAGATGAAATTGTAATTGGGGCAAACCTATTGACACTTATTCAATGTAAGTTAATAATCTACTACTTATAAAGTAAATATTTATGTTTACACTATATGTTTGCAAATATTATGTTTCTTATAATGTAAAACAGTACAACAACTTTTCTCAGCTTATACTGTATAAATAGTAGTTGTAAAACAACATCAACCTATTGCAACTGCATATAATCATGATGAGTGATTTAATGAATCTTCTGAAGGTAGTATCACAGAAAGCAACCTTTCCTACATTTATTTATTCATTTGTTTTTATTTATAATGTTCCCTGAATGATTGATAATGAATTTAGAAATATTACACTGCCAAAAACAGTAAAACCCCAAAAGACTAAAAAAACCCAGAATGAATTCGTTAGAAAATTATTTTATTGAAGAATGTTATACAATAATAAAAATGATACAAATTTAAGAAAGAAAATTTTAAAAAATGGTGAATAAAGAAAAAAATATAGAGAAGCAGCTTCATCCATGAAGTTATAAATAAATTTATAATCCATCTATCTCTTTAATCAACAATATCCTTCCTTCCATATTTTATCCTTTCTAACCATCAAATCATCAGTTCAATTTTTATATTTTAAGGAAAAAGTCCATAAAGGGTTTCCAGTCACTAATAAATGTACTTCCTTAATCAACAAGTTAATTTTGCCATTTTTGTAAATTCTGTATCTTCACCAAATATTCCTTGGTTGTAGATGTTTTTGAATCTTTCCATCTTGGTGCATATAATAAACTTGCTGCAGCTAAAAATAATCTTCCATGAGTCTTTTTTAATTGATAGCCCATAAATACCAACAAAATATGATTTCAGGCGAATGTTTTAAAAAATCTTTAAAATCCTTCATACCACTAAAATGTATTTGCACCCAGAATTTCGTAGCTTTTTCAGAAGTCCACTATGTGTGATAATGACCCTTCATTTTTTCCACATTTGCAAAATAAATATGAAGTACCTCCAAATATATCCTAGATAATTTTTCTAGTGTCATATACCAATGGTACATCATTTTGTAAACATTCTCTTTAAGTTATAACTTAGTGTTTTTCTCTTATTTTCAGAGTGTCACACTAAATTTAATCTTAAATATGAGCCTATCAAGCTGGGTTTTGTGAGCAATGGCTGTGATGGTTTTATTATCACTTTGAGATTTTTTACGCCCTGAACTCCATATGAGTCTGCAGTAATTTAATAATAATTGATCTTCAATTTAATTTATGCTGTGAATAAGAATTTCTTTTGGATATAATATCCAGTAATTATTTTATACAACAGTGTTATGTTTTTGACCAGCTTGAGGTTTATGCATTTTAGATTCATAATAAAAAATATCATTTCCATCTTTCAGTATCTCTCTGCTATAATTATTAGAAATAGTATGTTTGTCCACATGTTAGAGAATACTTATAGCCCTCAAGCTGTTTCATTCTACTACAATGTATTTGCCTATTTGCAAGTGTATGTTTAAATAAATTTTTAAAAGTTATAACATATTGTAAATTTTAGTCCTTTCAACCATCTTTTCTATTGGTCCATCAGTATGTTGCAACTGAAATTTTTGGCTCATTCTACCACACAATCTTTTATTTGTTCTTCTTCCATTTCAGATTTCAATAAAAACTTATTCATTGTAACGATCACATTAATTCATTCACCAATGGCCTTGTGATGACCTGGAACAAGGCACGGAGGCAAAACAGTCAGCTGATAGTTCAAAATGCCCCTTTGTTGGTCCAACTTTCCCCCAGATGTTCCCACATTTATGGCAAGTCCAGAGCAAAGTGCTCACACACATACACCTCCAGCAAACTCTGACTGTAAGTAGTCTAGCAAAACACTGTTAGCACAATAGCTTCAAGGCAAGAAGTCCAGTGGGGCAAAGGAACAGGTCAAGGAGTCCAATGAAGCAAAGGAACAAGGCTATTATAAGGCAAGAAGTCCAGCGAACTCCAGACATCGACAATAGCACACAAACTTCACTAATTCAGTGTTTGTTCCTGACAAGTGCCCCTCTCCACAGCATCTTCTTAAGTCTAAGTCCCCAGCTGTGCCTTTTGAAGAGGGGCGGGTGCTTTCCTCCCAATTTGTCGGGTGAGCCTGTGCTGTACCCCCTCCATGCTTGGGGATGAGGAGGGGGCGGTTCTTGCTTCTCACCTAAGCTTCATTGCTCCTCATTTCCTCTGCCTGCCCTCTCTTCCCCCCTCTATCAGTCATCCTGCTCCCATTCTTCATGCAAGTTGTCCCAAGTCCAAGGGATCCGGAGCTGCCTCATCCTCCCTGCATTCCTCTGAAGCCAACAAGACTGCCCCCTAAACTTCCATTGACCCCAGCTCTGGCTCATCCTCCTCTGTGGACTCAGGCTCTGATGGGGCCTTGAAACTCCTCTTCGCTAAAATTCTGAACAGCTTATATTTTGATAAAGATATCTATTATTTATTTAATTATTTCAAAAGTAGTTCCACAAAAATAAAAAAAATTAAGATTCACTTTGCCCTTAATCCCTTAAAATTTCCTTAAATCAGACTCTTGTCAAAAATTTTGTTATTTATTTGCTAATTGTTATTTTACTCCTTTTTAAATCTGTAATAGAATAGAATAGAATTCTTTATTGGCCAAGTGTAATTGGACACATAAGGAATTTGTTTTGGTGCATATACTCTCAGTGTACATAAAAGAAAAGGTACATTTGTCAAGAATCATAAGGTACAACACTTAACAATAGTCATAGGGTACAATAAGCAATCAAATCATACTAGGAAATGGTCAATATAAATCGTAAGAATACAAGTGACAAAGTTACAGTAATACAGTCACAAGTGGGAGGGGATGGGTGATAAGGAGTGATGAGAAATTAACTAATAGTAGTGCAGATAGTTGAACAGTGTTGAGGGAATTATTTGTTCAGCAGAGTGATGGCTTTCGGGGGAAAACTATTCTTGTGTCCAGTTGTTCTGGTGTGCAGTGCTCTATAGCATCATTTTGAGGATAGGAGTTGAAACAGTTTATGTCCAGGATGTGAGGAATCTGTAAATATTTTCACAGCCCTCTTTTTGACTCCTGCAATATACAGGTCCTCGATGGAAGGCAGGTTGGTAGTAATTGTTTTTTCTGCAGTCCTAATTATCCTCTGAAGTCTGTGTCTGTCCTGTTGGGTTGCAGAACCAAACCAGTCAGTTACAGAGGTGCAGATGATAGAGTCAATAATTCCTCTGTAGAACTGTTATCGCCAGCTCCTTGGGCAGGTTGAGCTTTCTGAGTTGGCGCAACATTCTTTGTTGTACTTTTTTGATGATGTTTTTAGGTCATGTGATATAATAGGACCTATAAATCTGAAGGTCTCTACTGTTGATACTGTGTTGTCTAGTATTGTAAGAGATGGTAGTATGGGAGAGTTTTTTCTAAAGTCTACCATCATTTCTACCGTTTTGAGTGTGTTCAGTTCCAGATTGTTCCGGTTAAACCACGAGGCAAGTTATACAGCCTCCTGTCTGTATGCGGAATTTTCCCATCCCAGACAGCTTCACATGTTCCACTACATTCAAAGATTTGTACCGTAGTGTATTAAACAAAGCCAACTGTGGCTTGTGAATGGTAACAACTGTTAAATTGTCAAAGATGTATGAAGGAATTTCAAATGTATGTTGGAAATGTAAACGCAAAGAAGAAAAATTTTCCCATTTTTTTTGTGGAATTGTGATAAAGCAAAAACAGGTAGTCCTCAACTTACAACCATAATTGAACCCAAAATTTATGTTGCTAAGAAAAAAAATAGTTTTCCCCATTTTATGATTTTTCTTGCCACATTTGTTAAGTGAATCACTGCAGTTGTTAACTTAGTAATGCGGTTAAGTGAATCTGGCTTCCCCATTGCTTGTCAGAAAGTCACGAAAGATTATCACATGACCTCAGAACACTGCAACCTTCATAAATATGAAGCAGTTGTCAAGCATCCAAACGTGTGAAAAATGGTCTGTCACTTTTTTTCAGTGCTGTTATAACTTTGAATGGTCACTTAAGATTCTAAAATGAATACAGAAATCAAACCAAAGGCTTTTAAAAGTTTTTATGATAAAAGAACTTGGAAAAAAAATCTGAAACTTTGTTGTTACACATGTTGAAAAGCACAAGAATGCTGCACAAAAAATGGATATTCTAATTCCCAAAATGGAGGAATGGAAAAATTGATAGAAGTAGAAGAGATGGTCAAATTAACTCCTCTAATATATCCAGCTTTGTCTGTACTCTGGATTTTGTGCTTGAGATAGAAAAAAAACGAAGTTTTGATTTTGGTTGTGCTGATTACTTGCTTGTTATGGAAATGGATAGTAGATAGTAAGCATGTAGAAGTATAAAATTGAGGCTGTAATATTATTTTATTATATTTTGCTGAAGAGTTGGAAGAATGCATTTTTCCCATTTATCCTACACTTCTCCCTTTCACTGTGGGAAGCCATTCCCCACCCAGAAAATGAAATATTTTGAGAAATATTAAAAAGGCAGAATATTATATTTCCCCAGAGGGAGAAATGGAAAAACAGGAGCAATCTTTCCTAAGCAGCCCCCCCCCCATCAGATATTTTGTGCCCATTAAGAAAGATTGGACCAGCCTATCTACAAAACAAAAGCCTTCAGCTTCAGGTGATAGGATTAAGAACATAACCCTTCAGGACATAATAGGATTAACCCACTATCATTTAGCAGAAGACAGTCACCAAAAGAGTCATCACAGTACCCAGAATGGAGCAGACTTTCCCAAGCCTGAATGAGCCTTACCACCAAGTCAAGCCTAACACCACCCAGCAGACATGAAAGACAGGACCCTGAGATGGACCAGTGAAGACTAAAAGACTCTCTTCAATCCCCAGAAGACAGCTGGAAAGAGTATGGCGGAAGGACGGAAATTCATTGTAAGGTTTTCTTTCTTGCCTCATTTATGTTGTCATCAGTTAAATGAATTCATGGAGGGATCTTATTTGGGAATGATTGGCACTGCAAGTTCTGAACACCTTGGGTTTCTGTATGGTCCAAGGGAAATTTGTCCAGCATGTTTGTATGTCTTGTAGAAGTAGTTGCACACACAGACACAGACATACCATTCAGAATCAGACTGAGGCTATCCCTGTCACCTACCTCCACACAAAGCTTCTCCTAGGCTTGCAGAGGTTCTTGCTCTGTGCCACTAAGGTCCAAGCAGTCATACTTCTCTGCCCATTCCATGAGGGAGAGGCATTCCCCCTCAGGCAATTCCTTCACTGAAGAGGTAGCAGAAAAGAGATATCTAAACCCCAAGCCCTGATTGTGACTCATAAGTGATACTGCCCAGTTGTCCAATAAGGCTGAATATGTTGAACTGGTGGTCTCATTAGGAATCCCAGGGCTCATTGTGTGCAATTAAAAAATATTGGATTGCACACTGGCTAAATTCAATTTGGCGTCACAAATCCTGGATGCACTAAAGTAAGAGTTACGGCAAGTTCAGGAAGCAGCCCTTGGAAATGGGCAGTCAGCAGTTATTTACTAAAGCTAAACCCTGGCTGTGAAGAATTCTTGGGGCTTGTACTTGCTTCAAACCTGACTGGAAGCTCACAGAATTAAACATCTGGAAATAATTTGCATAAAAAATTGGATACTGTAAACTTCTTTCCCCTTTGCCCTAGCTGCTAGACCTTCATGGGTTGAAAACTCTCCTCTTGGGAGCCAAGGGATACTTTTCTAATGCATGTATCAATGTCTTCCCCTCTACATCTACAGTTTGATCCCTTTTTAATATTTTTCCAGTAAAAATGTGTATCACCCACACATATCGCAAAAAGGAGGGATATTGTGGGAAGCCACTCACCTAGAAGAATAAAATATTTTGAGAAATATTAAAAAAGCAGAATATTGCATTTTCCCAGTGGGAGAAATAGAGAAACATGCTCAGTCTTTCTTAATAGCCTCCACCCCCCAGCAGATATTTTGTGCCCATTAAGAAAGTTTGGGCCAATCTATCTACAAAGCAAAAGACCTTCAGCTTCAGGGTAATGGGATTAAAAGCAGGACATGACCCTTCGGGACATAATAGGATTAACCCACTACCATTTAGCAGAAGACATAAAACTCACTACATTGCACAATCTCCTAAGGGTATTTCAGACATTGCACAACCCCCTAGCACAATCTCCGAAACATAACAATCCATGTAGTCTTCAAACTAGTTGGTCAGTTGTACCAGAACCACAAACTGGTGGTTCTGTTCACCAGTAAACCACTTTCCAATCAGCCTCCATGTTTCCAGTGTCTTTGTCAGAGCTTGGAACTGAACCAGATGGATATTTCTTGCAACATTTCTTTCTCGTCTCTGTTTTCCCATTATTTTTATTTGTATTTTATATTCTGATACTAATGTACCAGACCAATTTGATAATTCCTGCTGTTCAGATGTAAGGTTAACTATTTTTGGTTCATACTGACTGATAACAGAACAAGAGAAAAGCCTTATTTATTCTTTTGGCAAGTTGTTATAAAACTAGGAGTTTATCAACTACGTTAACTAGTTATGATGTATTTACAAGCACTTTGGGGGGGGGAACTCAAGAATTTCTTCCAACTTTTTAAAGACAAGATTAAATCCAGAGCTGTCAAAAAATATGCAGCAAAAATACGATTTATATAAAAACATCAGCTAAGATTTCAACTAAAAAAAAATTGCCTTACTACTTTACGAAACTTTATTTTTTCATTCTGCCCCTCGTGATCTAAAGGGGTAAGAGTGACTCACCCTCCCAGCGCAGAATGGACTGAACCAACGCTAAGAACAGCGGGGAAGAAACATGAATCTACGATGAACATCTATTCTCTTCCCCCTCCCCCGCCATCCTTTTCTGCCAAGCTGTAACATTTGTCATAGCTCTAGAGCTCGGAGAAAGTCGGGTAGTAGGAATGTACTATTATCGTAGGGGGTAGCGCTCTCATTGTAACGTTCTCAGAAATGCCTTGGCTCATGAAAAAAAATCGTTGCAAAACACCCCGAAACTCCACAACGATTTGTGAAAGCGTTGAATAAAGCAGCACGCTGCCTCGTTCCATCTGGTGAACATAGCGGGCCCTCCCCCACCCCCCTTTTTTAAGGCAATAAATGGCTCGGCCCAACGGGTAACTGCTTCCTCCTTGAAGTGGACCGTCTTTTCGGGAGATTTTCTTGGCCGCAGCTGTGCGAGAGGCGTCGAGGAGGCAGTCACCGTGCGCGCTGAGGCGTCTTCAGGCGGGGACCCAAGATGTCGGTGGCGTTTGCAGCCCCCCGGCAGCGGGGCAAAGGCGAGATAACGCCGGCTGCCATCCAGAAGGTGAACTGTGGGGCCTAACCCGGAGGAAACCGGGTGCTTCGTCCCATGTAGAAGCGGGGGTGGGGAGCGAGAGAGTCGGGATTCTGCCCAGTCCTTCCCTGCGCGTGAGCTGAACTGGGGGCCGGCGCTCGCGACCTGATATCGGGATGCAAGTCTTCATTTTGATGCCGAGCTTTTTCTTCTCTTTCTCTCGCCTTCCTGGGCGTTTCGTGGCTTTGGATCACGACTCTGGGACGAAGGGCCTGTGTTTGCATGACACGGGAGGTCGTCTCCATTGTGGTGTAACCTCTTGTGCGATCAAACCCTAAATGCGGTCGGGTAAACCATGGCTTAATAAATCGAGGGAAAAATATGGCTTGCGAGTACAGCAAAGAGATGGGGAAGGAATTCAGATGTCCTAGATCAGGGGTCTTCAAACTTGGCAGGTTTAAGACTTGTGGACTTCAACTCCCAGAATTTCTCCTCCAGTCATGTTAGCTCAGGAATTCTGGGAGTTGCCAAGTTTGAAGACCCTTGACCTAGACCAACTTCATAGCCCATAAATCAAGCAACTGTGACTCCTGTATAAGGGACCTCTGGAGGATAGTGAGATGACTGGTTCTTGTCTATGGACATTTTCAGTCATCCAGGTCATGGTTGTCCCAAAGGTGTTTTTTCAAGAGGCAACTGGACTTTCTGGTTTTCGAAGTGAAACGTCTTCAAACGAAAACCAGAAAGTCCAGTTGCCTGTTGTAAAAGCACCTTTGGGACTGGAGCTCTTGTTAATAGTTGTTGCAGTAATAACATCATCTTATGAATAGGAATAGTCCATATAACTCGGTGCCTTAGTTGAAGAAACCAGACATAATCAATATTCTTAGCATCTTCCAGTTTTATTGTAGTTCAGTTTTTAATGGCTGGGTGGATTTTGGAAGTTTGCATACAAGCTTGGATACCATGTTGGTGGAAGGCTGATCCAAAGTGTAGAAGAAGATTAGTGAGATAGGCTGTGGTTTCACAGAATGCTGAAACCACACTGTTTGTCATTCATTTTCAGAATTCAGTGGTTGTGCATGAATTTTGGTTTGTTGGGAATTAGCTAGTTGATTACTGAGTAAACCAAGGTTGAGCAAGCCATAACTAGTGTACTTGGTAAACATAGCCACATACCTAAAACAAAAAGTAAAAATAAATTAAAAGAAATAAAATGAGTAAAAAAGAAACTCAGGTAATGTTTTGGGCTGTTGATGACATATGACAGCATGTTGTTAACTTGCCAATTATTAGTGAAACAAATAATGAGAATAAGAGCCAGTATCATACTAATTCATATATCTTTGGACTCCAAAGAACCTGAGAGGGAGGGGGCTAGCGCTTGTAAGAACAAGATTTTAAGGCCAACCAAAATCAGTTAAGTGCTACACTTCCTGACACATTAGTAAAGTTTAATTAAATAGGTAAGGTAACGTTGGTTTTAAACCTTTAGGGTTAAAGAGCTACACTACTTTCATCTGAAGATATATTCAAGTATTTTTGTTGCAAGTTAAGCAGCTTAGTCACCATAGCATAAGATCAATACACCATATACTGTAAAAAAGGATGGAAGATCGAGAACAGACAACAATGTGTATTCTTGTTTCTCTTTGAATATTGTCTATAGGACAAAAATATGTGAAAATAGTGAGCATATGATTTGTGCTAAGTGCTGTGAAAAATATGTTAATAGAGTTTACCCAGTTCTGTGATTTAAAACTACTGTTGAAAAATGTTTCTGTAGTTGTAGGACAAGAAAAACTGCTCTGGGGATCAGTTGCTCATACTGTATGTAGCCTTAAAGAAAAATGTGACATTCTTGTTGGTGCATGTCACAACACAAAGGAAGGCTTAGATCACTGATATTGTTCACAAACTATAACAGCTAAAAAAAAAGTTAAATATATGATATCTTGGACCAGTCATTGGTCTCTGCTCAAACTACTTCCTTTATTAATTCATTAATAAAGTTCATATGCCACCTGTCTCAAGAGTGATTCTGGGTGGCAGACATCAACAATCAAAACAAATATAAAAAATATATAAAAATCCACATTAAAAGACAAATATCATAAAAACAAATTTACAGAATCTGGGCAAAAAGAGAATAAAAATGGCCAGCTGAGCAATGAAACAATTGAAGAACGGCTTCAGTTCCCTGGGAGCTCTGGGCCTGATAACCAGGTCTTGAGGGACTTCTGGAATATCAAAGGGTTGAGCTAAACTAATCTTGGGGAAGTGGGAAGAATGTTCATCAGGTGGGTGCCATGGCAGAGGGGGAGCTGTTTCCTGAAACCCATCAAAAGATCTCTAGCTGATGGTATAAATTGCATGTTTTCTCTACCAGATTTAAAAGGAAGGGCTGATTTAACTCTGAAGAGGCAATGTCCCATGGCATGAAGGGCTTTAAAGGTTAAAACCAGCATCTTGAATTGGATCTGAAAGTAAACTGGGATCCAGTGCAGCTCGCAGACCTATAACATGCACTATTCTAGGAGCAGTTATAATTGCCCTGCTGTTGTATTCTGTACCAGCTGAAACTTCTGGATAATCTTCAAGGACAACCTCAGGTTGAGCACATTGCAGTGGTTTAGTTTGGATTGATTCTAAACAAATCTTGACAATCAAGGAAATGGGCACAAATGGTGCAAGATACAAAAGTATCCAAAGCTCACCTAGCCATGACTGCCACCTGTTGATTGCTTGTGAATTTTTTGTCGACTGCCAGATTGAGTATTGTGTCTGTGGGACAATGCAATCCCATCCAGTACCGAAGATGGCATAGTTCTGGAACTAGTCAGGCCCAAAATCCAGAGCCACTCAGTCTTGTCAGGATTCAATTGAAGCCTGTTGTTCCTCATCTAGACTCTTCACAGACTCCAAACACCAGGATAAAACATTTACAGTATCAATTTATCAGAATAGAAATATGTAATTAAGTATCGGCATGCTGTCATCAACACATGACATATGGGCTCACCCAGTAGCCTTGTGTAGATGCTGAACAGGAGGGAAAAGTACCAAACCTTGTGGCACTCCACATAATAGGGGAGGAGGGCAGACCTCACCTTCCCAGTCACCAGAGTGATACCGACTCTAAAGAAAAGAGGTGAACGAGCATGACACCATGCTGCCCACCCATATTCTAAGCTGATTCAGAAGGATACCATATAGGTACTTCCTTTCCTATCTATAATATACTATAATTTTAATCTAAAAGTTGGTTAACTTTTAATTAAAATCAATTGAAACATTGAGTGTTCAAAAAAATATTGATGCCAAGTAATTGATTTGATTTCCATTAAAAAGTAGCTTGTATGAACCAAGCAATTTTACTTGTGAAGTCTTGTAGCTACTTCCAATGAAAATAAAAAGATGCTTTAAATAACTAAAGTAATATAATTTAGTAGATCTATTAAAACTAATATTTTGCAACTGATACCCCTTAGAAGAACTTTGGATTTTTCTTCTTGAAACCTAGCCATGAAATGTGATTGACCAAATGACAGAAAAGTCATTTATTTAAGAGTAGCCAAGAGAGGTAATATATAATGATTATTGTTAAACATTTACC
Organism: Toxicocalamus goodenoughensis; assembly: GCA_032468175.1. Lineage (NCBI taxonomy): Eukaryota > Metazoa > Chordata > Lepidosauria > Squamata > Elapidae > Toxicocalamus > Toxicocalamus goodenoughensis. The sequence goes on along the minus strand of JANHFN010002252.1, from coordinate 81,642 downwards.
ATATTTAAGTGAAATTTTTTGAGTTCTAATTTTGTATGACTGACTCATCCTATTTTGATATTAATTTTTCTTCTCAAAGCTAAATATCTACTTTGAAGAGACTGTTGTTTTTCATACAAATGATTGATAAATTTGTGAGAGTGTGGTATGATGAAATCGTTTTTATTGTTAAAAAAACTAGAAAGACTATTGTTTGATTTTTCTATCTTTTAACTAGAAGTAAAACTATAGCTCTATAACAATGGGAGGGATAATTTATGAGTAAGAGAGTCTTTTTGATGTAATTTTATTATTGTCAGTTAGAATAACTTTGTCACTTTAAATGTACACTAATTTGCATACATTAAAATGAAATTTCATTGCATACAGCTCTCAAAGGATTACCACCTCCAATGTACACTACATAAACATGACAAATATAGTTGCATAGTCAGCCAGATATTTAGTCTGAATTTGGTGTTTTTAGTGAGACCTATCAGATTCTTGCTAAGGATCTGGGATAGTAGGCATATGTGTTGTTTGATGGTATTAAAGGTTTGTTAACTGTTCCAAATAAAACTCCTTTTGCAATTGATTGATAGTGATTTTGTCAATGCCAATACTTTCTTTTGCCACAATTGTCCTACTATTTGCAACTCTTTATATTGTGTGAATTTCTCTAGTTTCTTCTTTTCTGCTCTGCAGTGTCTACTGTCCAAACTCTTGGCTTGATTATCAATAATTATTAAATCTGTGGTATTACAATTACTGTTGATTACATTTGTATGCCATCCAACCCCAATCGACTGTAGGTATATTCTTATACCACTGAGGGTCACACAAGATCATGCAGATATTTACAGGTGTGACAGTATAACAAAGGAACAGAGCAAGAGTTCATCCTTGCTATTTTTCTCTTATTCTGATCACTTGAGATTTTTTTTGATACTGCAAAGCTGAACTGTCCTGAGGTGGGAATGAGAAGTTATAACTTGTTTAGCTGTACTCTTGTCACAAGTAACTGTAGGGAAGTAAACAGTCTTTTGCCAAACTTTCAGAAACTGTTTAAATATAGTTGTTAAGCAACACATGTTGATAAAGTTCAGCTTTTTTCACTTTGTCTTGACATCTGTATTTAAGATAAAACTGTAAGAGCAATTAGATCTCAGTCAGTACTAGTTTACCTCATTCTAAAAGTCTTTTCTGTTATTTCAGATGTTGGATGAAAATAATCACCTGATTCAGTGTATAATGGATTACCAGAATAAAGGCAAAACTTTGGAATGCTCTCAGTAAGTTAATGTTAACTTCAATGTATCATCCTGGACTCCTAGTGATTATGTGAATATAGTTACACACTTTTCATGGCAACACCACAGAAGTAGTTTGCCATTATTTTCCTTGAATATCATTTTTTATAAAATTATCTGTATATGATAAATTTATAAAATTTATTGTGTATTACGGCAAGTTTTAGAAAGCTTGGGAGAGAGTTTATTTTCTGCTGTATAAGAAGGGTTGACCAAGCTATAGGTAGTTCTTGCTTAATGACCACAGTTGGGACTGGTATCTTGGTTGTTGAATGAAGCAGTCTTTAAGCAAGACATCCATGTGATGTTTTGCTCATTGCCTATGATTCCAACACTCCCTGTTACAGTCCTTATGTGATATCACAGGTTGTTAACAGAGTCCTTCTCCATGCCTGAAAATTTATAGGGAGGGAGTGATTTGGGGGCTTTTTTTATGCTTGAATTTCTGCTGCAGAGGTACAAGCAGCATGGAGCTTGGGTCCTCCTCCTCCCATGTCTGCTGAGAGCTACACAAGAGTAAGAGAAGGACACTAAGCTCTGTTCATGCGGGAACCTTGACTGCTGCAATCCAAGCATGCGTAGACCCTCAAATCTCTCTCCCTCTGCCTCCACACAGAGGTGGGAAGAAAAGTTCCATGCATGCCTGGAGCTCAGCTAATGAAGTTCAAGCAGACACAAAGCTCAAAATGCGGAGAGCTCAATGGACACGGAGGAAAGAATTTTAAGCTCTGCCCCTGCTTGAATTTGGGCAGCTGAGGTCCAGGCATGCACTGAGCTTGACTATGGAGGTCTGCGTGCCATATTTTGCAATGGCCAAAAGTGCTTTACACTTCTTTCTCAAACTGTCATAACTTCAAATGGTTGTTAAGCAAATACTACCTATAGTGCATAACAGGTATTTGGAAAAATATGAATCTATTTCTAATTGGAGGTAGTTCTCTACTGCTAAGCAAGACAGCTAAGTGAGCTTTGCTGCATTTTATTACCTTTCTTGTCAGAGTTAAGTGAATCATTGAAGCTGTCATGTGAATCATTCAGTCATTAAATGAATCTGAGTTTCTCCCATTTGCTTGTTGGAAGCTGCTGGGAAGATTACAAATTGCAATTACGTTGATCCTGGGACAATGGAACTGCCATAAATACATACCCATTGCCAAGTGTTCGAATTTTGACCATGTGACCATTGGGATGTAAGTGTGAAAACAGTCATAAGTCACTTTTTCAGTGCCATCATAGCTTCAGACAGTCACTAAATGGATGGTTGTAAGTTGAGGACTACATCTTCTCAGTCATTCTATCAAGCTGTCAGCAATAATATATTTATGGTAACTTGTTTGTCACTGAATTGGTTTTGTAACATGGAGGTATGAAGAAGAATGGTTCAGTAGCAAATCAGAATAAAAGTATTCCTCTATAACAGGGGCCTTCAAACTTGACAGCTTTAAGACTTGTGGACTTCAACTCCCAGAATTCCTCCTCCAGGCATGTTAGCTCAGGAATTCTGGGAGTTGAAATCCACAAATCTTAAGCTTGGCAAGTTTGAAGACCCTTGCTCTATAAGCTTAGAGAAAAGCAAAACAGGCCTCAGTAAGTATGAAAAGGCTTTGTCTTATTCCTTCTCAAGTCTGGTTTTTTATAATGTAGTCCAAGTGTTGTGAATTTCAACTTTCAGAAGTCTCATCAATGTCCATATAATTGATTTCTGGGATCGAAGTTAGGGGGAGCTCACTGGGAAAAAGCTACCTGATGAGGTTCTCATTATTCAAAATCAACATTATACTAAGCCAAAATGTCCTTTGTTTCTACCTTGGATGGAAAAACCCAAACAGTGTGGTTTGCAAGCCATGACTTTATGTATGAATCAAGCCACTATGATATACTTGCATGCTGTATATTCAGTTTATTTCCTCCAACAGGTGTCTAATGGTTTAGGTATGTTTGTCAACCATGCCTCTCAAGTCTTCTGAACAAAATATGGAACTTATTTATGTAGAATAATTGACCTCAAGGCTGGTAGTGAATGATTTAAATGTAAAAGATCATACTTTGAAATAAGTTTTACCAGTAATAATAAAGCAAAATAGTCTGTTATCCTGAAATTTACCTTATTGATAATAATTCTTGAAATATAATTTTATCATTGCTGTACTGTTCTCCAATTATACAATTTTAAATTTTATATACAAATATTATAACCTATATGTTAGTGGAAAATGATCATATGGGAATTTTTTTAACTTTTTTTTTTGTTTAAAATTAGGTACCAGCAGTTGTTGCATACAAATTTGGTCTACTTAGCCACAATAGCAGACTCCAATCAAAACATGCAATCTATATTGCCACCAGTAAGTACCATGCAAAAATAGTTGCATTCTCTGAGAAACAGAGATATATATAAACAAAGATAAAGTGCTAGAATGCATATAGTTATGGTTTAATAAGTCTTGAGAATTGTATTTTACAACTACAACTTTTTATAATGTAGAATTATATTATTAAACTTCATGCATATTTAGATATATATTTGAGTATTCGTCTTTGAATTAGGTCCTTATAATTTTTTTCATTTCAAATTTTTAAATTCCAGGCTACCTCTTGAATATTCAAGTAGAACTTAATTGTTTCATGAATTCATATATTTTGTTTTTATTTAAATATTTATTTAATATTCAATATTTAAATATGTAATGATCATATATTAAAATACTTAGTTCATTAGCAAATGTTCCTAAATTCAACATTTTGAATGTTATTTATATATAATATACTGAGATATCACCAAAAATATATAAAACTAGTTCAGTGTAGACAAATCGTTAATCTTGTGTTAGAAAAACAGAATGATAGAAATGTCACTCTGCTTATTCAAGGAATTATATAACTTGTGATGTAATGCAGTGTTTGAACCCAATTTATAGGAAAGATATCCATTTTTAATAACATTACATCTGGATAGATTTCAACTATCCACATTTCTGGGTGGTGATCCCTGTAGAACAAAGGTCTCCAAACTTGGCAACATTAGGACTTGT
>JANHFN010002252.1:49391-73899 GCA_032468175.1 Toxicocalamus goodenoughensis | reverse complement strand
TGGGAAGAAGGCAGAAGGCGGTCTCGTAGGTATCCAGGACCTTTACCATGGAGCGCTTTAAAGATCATAATCAATAGATTATGATCATAATCAAAAGATCAATCTGGTGGCATATGTTTATGTAATGTTCTTGACAACTATATGTGAGTAGTTTGTCGCTGCATTTTTCTGAAATGTTTCCTTGACTTCTGAGCTTAGACTGCAGCCCCAGATTCCCTGGTCATCTCCCATGTGTAATAACCAGATTCAATCCAGTTTATTTTTTTCAATATCAGCCAGGATTGACTAAATGCTGCCAGCTCCTGCACACATCAAATATTAAGCATACTCTGAAAATGGAAAAGCTATTGATTGGGGAAAACTACTGTCTAGTTATTGTAAAATAACTCTGTCTGTCCCTTAATAAAAGGAAAACTTCAACTGGGACTGAATGTGTGGGGGTAGTAAATGGTCCCAGATATATGGTACATATAACATTATTTCTGCATGAGTTGCATTGGTTAACATTGTATTTCTGGGCGCAACTCAAGATGCTGGTGATCACCTTTAAAGCTCTACATGGCTTGGGACCAGGTGACCTGAGGGAGTTCCTTTTTCGAAGAGTCTCTACCTGTTCAATCTGATCTAGCAGAATGGGCATGATGTAGATCCTGTCAGCCAAAGAATATCAGCCGGCAGGGACTAAAAGCTGGGCCTTTTCTGCAGTGGCTCCTGCTCTATTGAACATCCTCCCTTCAGAGATTAGAATGGCAAAAACCTTATTAGCCTTTCATAAGGCCCTAAAACCTGGCTATGTTCTTGAATTTGGGTTTTCAAGTTTTTGTTGTTTTGTTTTAAAATATTTTAATGTTTTAATCATAACATTTTAATTGTATGCTGCCTAGAGTCATTGAATGTGATGGGAATCTATAGACATTGAATGAAAAAAATAAAAAGTTATCTATAACATGGGTTGTTATTGATGATTCAATTCACGTATCACTCTAAATCATGGTTTAATTGCTAAACAAATTATAATTATCTAGGTTCAATATACTACTAGGCCATAAGCTATAAACAACAACCTCGTATAACCTATCAAATCAATCACATCAGGATTAGTAGATTAGTATTAAGTATTAATAGGATTAGTAGAATGTATTAACTCCCCCAGTACATGTTTATTACTTCAAATCATACTACTAAAACAATAATCTTTGAATGGCAACAAAAATCTTTGAAATAAAAAGTCCTACTGTATAACAGAATAAATAGTATATGTGACTGATACAAACTATCAATGAGAAAGAAACATTATCCGAAGTCAAATCCTAATTGTTTAAGCATTATGTGGCCAAAATAGCTTCTGTCTGTCTCAGAACTATGCAGGCTGCCTGTTTTTTTTAAGGCTCTGACTTAGATCAATGTCTATCTGACTAGCATACCAGCTCTTTAGCTGGATTTCTCTAGATCTATTCAGATTTCAGCTCCAAGAATTCACAGCTAATATGACTTATTTATTATGTTGGCTTGAAATTCTAAGAGTTGGAATCTCAAGAGCATTAGAAGAGAGATAGATTTCTGAAAACTTCTGGTGAGGATTCATAGCAAACTAGACAACCCTGAAAGAAGAGACAACATTGCGGTGGTGATTGATGGTCAGATTATGAATTCTGGAAAAAGAAAAGATCAAGAGACCACTGCTTGTACTCTAGACTGCTATTCTTCATGAGAAGACTTGAGGAACTGAGTTGAGCAGCTGGGAGTCTAGAAATTTTCTATCAAGTTCATAGCCACAATGTAGCCTTTATGCATATGAAGTTTGCTTTAAGGATTTGTTAAGAGATGACATTGTGGAAGAAGAGATTATTTGTTGTATTTTAAAAGGTGATAATTGGTAACATTGTTTATAATTTTTGGGATAAAGGGGGAAGTCATCTATTTCTTTTCTTTTTTTATTATATTAGAACTTTTCTACTTTTTCTTTTTGTTCCTTTTCTCAGTTTGTATTAGTTTTTAATCTTTTTAGTTGTAATGCTTAATAAAATTATTATTTTAAAAAAACAGATTTCCAAAATCTAAGTCTCAGCTGTCACCTAATTTGCGGGTCTAAGCCTGGGGAATACAAATAGTTTTCCAGGAAGCTATGGCTCATAATTTGTGCCAGAAAGTAATCAAACTAGAAAGTTCAAAACCTATTCATAGATGCTGTGATAAGTATGAATGAGCAAATGAACATTTTCCACCTCTTGCTTTTCTTCCAGTTACCATAGTACTGGGGACGCAGTGGTTCAGTGGCTAAGACGCTGAGCTTGTCGATCAGAGGGTTGGCAGTTCAGTGGTTCGAATCTCTAGTGCCATGTAACAGAGCTCCTGTTACTTGTTCCAGCTTTTCCAATGTAGCAGTTCCAAAAGCACATAAAAAATGCAAGTAGAAAAATAGGACCACTTTGGTGGGAAGGTAACCCTAGAGCCGGAAATGACTACCGCACATGTGCAGGGGAACCTTTACCTTTACCATACCATAGTACTGTAGTTTGGACATGATGAGACAGCTGGATCAAAGTAAGCAACAGAAAAACAAAAAAGAAGGAAGAAGGCGGGTCCTCCATTTCTTCTGATCCTGTTCAGTGCCAACAAGCTCTGTCATGCCAACAAAGGCCCTCAGATCAGAAACATTTACTTGCCTATTCTTGGCAGCAACAGTTCAGTGATGGAGCCAAAGAAAAATGGCAGTACATGGAACAAAAGCTTGTATCCAAAATAAAACCTGAACATTTTTCATATTTTCATGTTTGCTAAGTTATTATACAGAAGGTAAAATTATTATTGGGTGGCTAAGTTAGCAACAGTGTCTGCCCAACTTTAATTTAAAAACTGAAACTTGTCCAGCTACTTAAACTTGGGTTGGGCTATTTAATCTTACCCATTCAGTCAATAGATATGCTACTGGGAAAACACCCAGAGGAGTTGGGCTGACCATAATCTGCTTCACACTCACCACTGTTCCAAGTGTTAGAAATCTCAGGGCCATGTCCCAGGTTTAATTTCCTTGAGAAAAATAATCTGGGAGCTACAGAGCATTCATGTAGCATTATTTGTTCATAAATAGATTAAACCCAGCAGGTGTGGAGTTCTTGCCTCAGTTTTCTTCAACCAAGGGACAAACATTCTGTGGCAACAATTTTTTTTTTAACCATATCCATGTGTGAGATAGTTTTAAATTGTCTTTAGTTCTACCGGGGTTAAATTGCTGTTTTCTCCATTAAACTGATGGTAATCTCAGCCATTCCAATGTATAAAATAATATGACATAATTTGCCAATTATTATGTCAATGACATAGTCAGGTGACACATAGACAGTGGTGTATTATAGAGGTGACTTGCCCAGCTTAAAAGAACTGATTGTTAAATTTTGGGGAATTCTGCATGCCAGCTGAGAGCAAAGCTGAGCCTCAATGCCTGGTGCCTAATTCTGTTCCATTGTTAGTGGCATAACAATGAAGCCTGCAGTAGAAGAGCAGGTTGTGTTTGGTTCCTCTTCTTGAGCTGACATATTTTCACAGGGACTAAAGATATTAGCAGTATCATAGCAAGATGCTCATTGGTAAAAAAAAAATAATAATAATTCTTAATTGTGTTGCAATAGTTTTTCAGCTGAACCCTTACGTTATCACTCCATAAGTCCAAATTACAGGTAGAGTTGTACCCAGCTAATGCAATTCCAACCCATATTTTAAAGATGGAAGCAAATATACTCATGATAGCATTCTATGAGTGTTTTACCCAGCATACTAAGATATAAAGTAGCTTCTTTGATATTGCCTTGGAGTATTATCTGAATTTACCATTGCAATTTGTAAAATATGATTTAGTTAGTGTTTCCCAACTCAGGAGCCTTAAGATGTGTGGACTTTAACGTCTAGAATTCTTAGTTATGAGCATGTTGGCTGGATAATTCTAGGAATTAAAATTATGCATCATAAAATTGCTGAGGTTGGGAAACATTGGCTTAATGTGTTGCATGAGCTCAGTTAATAGTAGTTTATATACCAAACCACTGGCAACAAATATTGGTTTAATGTGAATTAATTTATGTGTGACTTCAGAGCTCTTGAAACACTGTATGGGTTTCATCATCTTCTGGAAAGGCCTCCTGGAAGGTCCTTTTGAGTTGGAAAAGTCAATATACTGTTTCCAGGCCTTCTTTCTATAGGGGGTCTCTCCAGTAAAGATTATATTGGGCAGCAATTCAGGTGATAGACCTTGTTTTATTCTTACAGTTCTTCCATTATTATGAGAATTAAGCAATAGTATACTCACATAAGTATTGCTTTCCTTCATTACATGTAACAAACAGAAACTGGAATCATTAGACAAATGGCATAGGCTAATTATATGCCATTGAGGCTGTTTTGTTTAAATCATGAAGCAACCTAAATGTGTATTTTATGCAGTAATTTAAAGGGAACACGCCTCATCTTGATACATTCATAACAAAACAAACATTTGGGATTTCACAGATGACAAGGTAAATTTAAATATGTTGGCTTTGACCTGACCTTCTTCACCATAGTATAGGAAACAACTTGCAATATCTGTAAAAGACCAAAGTTACTTAGTAAACGTACTGAAAACTGCATCTGTCAACCATTTCCATTGGAATGTGAGATAATAACAGTAAATACTCAAAGTGAAAGGTAATAGTCAACAACTATGAGAAAATGGAGGGAGAGCCAACATTTTTACTTGTAAGAAAAAATGTTTATATTGCAACTAAAAAGTAATATTATATCTTTTAAGAATCTTGCAGCTTTCCTCAACCTAATGTCCTCAGGGTGTATTGGACCAACTCCCAACCAGCATGTCCAAACTGGCTCTTCTTCAGGGCTTTGCAAAAACTTGTGGAGGATTTAGGTTCGGAGAAGTTGGACTGTATGCTTTACGATACAATTAAGTATCTCAGAGCTGCTCTCTGAAAAAGGCCTTTGTTGTCAGGGGTCTATGACAATTCGCTGAAGCCAACTTGCTACAGCCAAGTCACCTCACCACAAAACAATTCACAGAGAGACAATAATTATTCTGATATCAAAGAAATGATGGAATAAAATCATTAAAGAAAGGATGCAAAAGAAGGGACAAAATGAAATCTGAATGACAAAAAATAAAACATTTATTATTTATTTTAAATAATTGAATTGATAAATTGTCCTGCAGCGAGTTGTCTGTGACACGTTGTCCAGTGCTGAGCTGTCTGTGGTTAAGTTGGCCATGAGTTGGCTGTAATGTGGTGGCCACAGTGAGTTGGCTGTGCCAAGTTTCCCATTCCTTTTGTAAGGCACACTGGGAAGTATTTCTTTTCGCATGCAAAGCATATTTTCTACCACTAATGAATCCCCTAGTTTTTTTAAAAAAAAACAAAACACCTCAGCTATAGTGTGCCATGCATATTATTTTCCTATCCATAATTCATTTGCCTCATGTTGATCTCTGGGCACCTGGCTGGAGAGAATTAATGAGTGATTCCTCTGAATCTGTAAATTAATTCAGCATCTTTATATAATAGCCATGTGCTCCAAGTATTGACTTGCATTTATTTTGCCAATTATTGTTACTGCCTCTTTGAGCTTGTGCTTTGCTGGAGATTCATTTTTGTCTCACCCCATCCCAAGCAAAATTCAGCATTGTCTTCCTGGAGTTGCAGAGTTTAAAACTGTGATGACTGATCTCTTTCCTCTCTTCTCCTCTCCTAATTTTGCTCACTTATAAACAGGCAACCTTACCAGAGTTATTTGGAAGTGTACTATAAGATTTCCTCCACAAGTCACAATGGTGTTTTTTTTAAACTGCAGGTAGTTGGGTGGTCATGAAATCTATGAATTTGGCATTTTCTCCTCATTTTTTATTATTAAGCTTCCTAGTTCTTACATGGTAATCATTCAAGGGGGTTGGGGTGGGGTGTGTATGTGTGGGCAAACCAGCAGATAAATGCACACAAATACATATAGCTATCAGCCTATGCGTGGATATATTTAATTCATTTTTGTCTGGAGAGGACATGAAGGGTTTTTTTTTGGCCCCCAGTGATACTTCCAGAGGGCAAGACTGAATATTTTTCATTCTCCTGTTGGTCAGTTGGGAGGAAGATTATGTTCTCTGCATTTCAAAGTTGGGAACAGTAGACAATTGGGGTCGATTTCATCTGCTTTGGGTGGATTAGTGGTAGAAACACATTAAATTTGAATAGTATTCACCACACATTACAATATGTACAGTATATAGTTCTATATTGAGATGATTTTTTTTCTTAAGAAAAGTATTCAGGAAGCAGATGGGTTAGAACTGAGGTTTTACTGAGTATTAGGAAGTTTCGAAGCAAATGAAATGTTTCCACTGATCAGAAAACAGATCTTGAAACTTATTGAAAATAATACATTATTCCTTTAATTTTGGCTTTAACGGCTACTTTTATTGTGGTTTTTTTTAAAACCCCTTATTGGAATTTTGACTAAGATAACAAGAATGCTGTATAGCAAGTAGCTTTTCTTTTTTTTTCTCTGCAAAATTTTAGTCAACCACTAAACAGCAGCAGAGATTCAAGCCTTTTGTTTTGTAGTGGTTGTTATTTTGCTATTATCCAGTGGCTATCCAGATTTTTGCAGACTAAATCTGGTCTCTCCACAGAATAACAGAGTTGGATGGGACCTTGGAGGTCTTCTAGTCCAACCTCTGCTCAAAGCAGGACACCTATACCATTTTAGACAAACAGTTGTCCAATCTCTTCTTAAAATCTCCAACTTCTCAAGGCAAGTGGTTCCATTGATTAATTCTTCTCTGCCAAGAAATTTCTCCTTAGTTCTAGGTTAGTTCTCTCAATTAGTTTCCATCCATTGCTTCTTGCTCTTCCTTCAGGTGCTTTGGAGAATAAGTTGATTCCCCTCTTTTTGTGGCAGCCTCTTATATATTAGAGCACTGCTATCATGTCACCCTTAGTCCTTCTTTTCATTAAACTAAACATACCCAATTTCTGCAATCATTTTTCATATATATTTATCCTCCAGTCCCCTAATCATCTTTGTTGCTAATCTCTGCATCTCTTTCTACAGTCTCAACATCTTTTTAATATAACAACAACCAAACTTGGATGCAATATTCCAAGTGTGGACTTAACCAAGGCATTATAAAGTGTTATTAATATTTCATGAGAACTTGATTCTATCCTTCTATTAATGCAACTTATGACTGTGTTGGCTTTTTTGGCAACTGCAACACACAGCTGGCTTATATTTAAGTGATTGTCCACTAAGTCTCCCAAATCTCCCTCACAATTACTATGCTTGAACCAGGTATCAACTATTCTATACCTGTGCATTTTTGTTTTTTTGCCTAAATGTAGAACTTTTCTCACTATCATTTTCTATACCCAGAGAGAGAAAAGAAAGATAAGAAAAATTATTGCTTCACATTAAAAGTCTGCCTAAATGTGGCTTTCAATTATTTTTGAAAAATCAAAAGACATGGACAGAAAATGTTTCCTTAGACTCTAGAATTAGAATTGAACCACAAAAAACTCTACTATCCATATAATCACAAACTATTCCCAAAACTGTAATTGCTGAATGCAAAACAATTCCTCACTCATACTTTGGTAGATCAGGAACATGTATACACCACTTGCCCTGTTGTGGAATATTTACTGTTTCCCTCAACTATAATCTTGTTGTCATATAACTGAAATGATGGATCCGTTAAAATGAGATTCTTTAAAGTTAGGCCAGCTGTTTGGGTGGGGAACATTAATTTTGCCAAACAGTTAACAGAACAGAAAGTGCAAGCCCAGAATAGTGCAAGAGACAGATGAGCTACAGGATTAACAAAGCTTGTTTGGCCTTGCTCGGAAATTACATATTCTAAAAGGGGTTTTGAACATGGTCTGGATCCAAAAGACATGTTAGATATGCCTAAAAACGTGCACATCATATATTTTTATAGCCAGTCCCACCCTCTTTTGAACAGCAGCCATCCTGCCAAATCATTCTTTTGTAACACAAGTTCAAGTTTTCCTTGGCTGCAGAATTTGTTTGGTTTTTTTTTATCCTGGCCTAATACTTTTGTCTCCAGATATCTAAATTCAGTGACAGGATAAGATGTTCTTTTGGAGAAAGGACATGTTTGCTAAGATTACAAGTCTGTAAAAGTTTTAATGTGTCATCTGAGCTTGAGGCTCAAAATTAATACAATCTCAAAGGGGGATGAGCTTCTCCACTTTCAAATATTTCTGAGTTTTGAAACAGATCCCAAAATGGCAGCATCATGTATATCTTGTAAGATCAGCAATAACCCAAATACTCACAGTTCAGCTTTTAGTGGCACCCTGAATGTCAACCAGAGATCACCACTTTTTTTCAATACTATATAGAAAAACTATTTTGATTTGCAGACACACCAAGTGTTGATTATTGTGGGGAATGCTCTGAAAAAGTATTCATCATACGTTGTTATAAAGAAGCCTCTTTTTTATAACACTTTGTCTTTTTACAGGATAGTCAGAATTGGTGGGGTTGTACAATATTCTCAAAATAAAAAGCAATCAGTCACAGAATCCCAATCCATTAGATCATGCCTAGTAGCCACAGCACATAGACTGCCTATTGCAGAGGGAGAACTGAAGGAGAAAAGAGGAAGACGACAAAAAGTTGTGCCAGTTGTAATGGTATAGAACAGGGGTGGTATAGAACAGGGGTGTCAAACTTGCAGCCCAGGGGCCAGATGCGTCATGTGCTGGCCACACCCACTCCCGGTTTAGTGAATGGGGAAAAGTCACAATATGTCACGTGACATGACACCGCAAGTTTGACTCCTCTGGTATAGAAGTAAGGTTGCCATTTTGGGGTGTAAAATTCTGAACAACTACTAGATGTCAGCAAATCACATCTTTCCATTTAATGGCTAATCTAAATAGTCTAAAACAAAACTGTCAAACTCCCAGCCTGTGGGCCAGATGCGTCACATGCTGGCTGCGCCCACACCTTACCAAAGGGGGGGAAAGTCCTGATACGTCACGTGACATCACTGTGACAATATTATTATGACACCCCTGGTCTAAGAATATTGGGGGGGACTGTATGCTTCACCATTTTGTACAACTGTAATTAATACATTAAAGGCCTAATTCTCAGCATTTATAACCACAACAATGTATAATTATCAGGATTATATATCCAAATATCTATTTTCTAGTTCTGCTTCACATTTACACAAAGCTTCATATTAATGTTGATAGGAAACTATTTATTTGATAAATACCTAGAACCAAACTATAGCTAAAACCTTTGCTATTAGAAACAATTCTGTATACCAGTCCAATCCCAGCAACTTCATGCATACTGGCTTAAGAATTCTGAGAATTGAAGTTCACCCATCTTAACGTTGCTGATGTTGAGAAATACAGCTGTGTACAATAACCTCACTGGTCTTTGTCATTGATATGTTGAGGAGGCCTTAACTCATGGCTTCTGTGAGATTAGAAAGCAAAATGAGCCTGTAATTTATGGCAAAATGGTCATTGCCAGGAATTCAGTGTTACAGATTAGCCTCAAGAGAAGGAAGTGGAGATAATTTTGATCTACTCTCTACTAGTTTAGTCTGGTTTCTTTTCAGATGAGTTGCAACAAAACTTTACTTACCTAGAACTGCTAATGCATTCATACAGAAAAACTGCCAGGTAAATGGATTCAAAGTATTTAGATTAAAATAAATGCATACACCAAATTATCTTATTACACTCAGTATATTCAAAAGTAGTTCCACAAAGTCTGGTCTAATGCAAATGAGCATAGGTCTGTAATCCATGAAGACATTTTATTTCACTCAGAGAAGCTTGTTTTATTCATTTACTTGGATTTCACAGAACAAGAAACAGTTTTTAAAGGGCTTTCAAGTGGACAAGTAAAACCTTTAAACTCTTTACAGTAACACCAAAATCCCACCGTGAAGAACTACTATATTGTGGCTGCAAGTAATACCTTTTTAAAAATCCTGTTCATAATAATTTATGAGTCATTTCTAATTTGACTTATGTCCTAGATACTACCAGACAAGTATATTACATAACTGGTTTGCTTGTTTCACGGAATTTTATGGGGAACCCAGACGTTGTTATCTGCTGCTGCTGCTGCTGAATCTCCAGGATATTCCCACCACTGTAGTATTTCTTGGCATATCTGTCAAGGAGGAAACACATAATACTTGCAGCAACAAGTTGTTGTTAGTAGAAGTTTATTTTTTTCTGAAAATGTCATTTCCCCCCTTAAAAATATAAGCAAAAGTGGTGAGGAAGCTTCTTTTTATAGCTGAGTTCATGCCCTGCACTGTCATAATGAAGTCTGACTGCCAAATCATAATGGCTGGATTCACACAACACCTTAAACTAAAGCAAATTATAACTTAATAGCATAGATGACTCTATTATCTCTAAATATGTGGTGCTACTCTGCCTTCATCATTTGCACAGGCTTGTTTTGCTTGGAAATGTTAAATTGTAGAATTGTTGGTGTTTGCACACGTTTCACTACCCAACTAGATAACATCAGTGCACAGCAGCACTAGTCATGTTACCTACTTTATTTATTTATTATTTTATTTATTTTGTTTGTCAAGCATGTATGAAAAAACAAGTATGAACATAATATATAAACATATAAGTATAAACAAGTATAAGTATATACAGGATTGTGTGTCTTCTTTTTGAAAAAGCTTTCCACTGCCATAGCCGAGCCACTAAGGACAATCTACGAGATCTTTTAGAACCAGCTCTTTGTCCAACCTATAGTCATTAGCCACAGTTATTCCTATCTTCAAAAAGGGAGACCCCAGCCTAGTTGAAAATTACAGACCAATCTCTTTATGCTGCATCAGCTGTAAAGTCATGGAATCAACCATCAACCAATCCATTATCCTCCACTTAGAGACAAACAACCTGCTCTCTAACAAACAGTTTGGTTTCAGGAAAAAGTTGTCCTGTAATCTGCAACTCCTACACTGCAGAAACATTTGGACTACACAAGTCGACTAAGGTAAAGCAATAGACACAATTTGCATAAACGTGTGCAAAGCCTTTGATTCAGTGGTACACAACAAACTACTGTTAAAACTTCACTCTTATAGCATTTCTGGATTACTGCACAAATGGATAGCTGCATTCCTGTCAGACAGGCAACAAGTAGTCAAAATAAGGAGTGCCTTATCAAACCCTGCACCAGTTAACAGCAGTGTCCCCCAAGTCAGCCTTCTAGGACCCACACTCTTTCTAATATGTGGGGCATGAGCCATTGCTGTTGACAAAGACTTTGCCAATGAAATACTTTGGTAATGACATGTCTGCAAGTAAATAACAAAGCTCAGAGAACAGCAAGGACTTCACAGTTCTCTTACCGTGAATGACATATATTATTTTCTTGAGTTAAATTAACTTAAACAATGAAGAATCAGACACAGGCAAAACTTCTGGTTCTTGAGCTGTCAAAGAGAAAATGGGCTTGACTTATTCTCCAAATCACTTGAGAGTAGGAGAAGAAGCAATGGGTAAAAAGTTGTCAAAGAGAGATTCAACCAGAAACTTAGGAGAAATTTGCTAGCAGTTAACCAATTCTCTCAGAGTTGTGGGTGCTTCATCTCTGGAGGTTTTCAAGATTGAACAACCATTTGTGTGGGATGGTATAGGGCAGTGGTTCTTAACCTGTGCAATATTGGCCCCCAGGGGCGATTTCATTTTTCAGTGGGGCGATGGAACGCAAAGGGGCAATGTGGGGTTGAAGGAATGGAAGGGGGCAATATGGGGGCAATGGAGCAAGAGGTTTTGGGGACACTTTTGAGACTTTTTTTCGTACAGTGAACCACTGTATATCTGTCGTACAAAAACATCAGATCGCTTGCTATTAGTGAACTGTGTTTTAAAATGTTCCTCCAGCTAGCTTCAGTACAGAACGCCGTACATATGTGAATACACATCGCTCATCTTCTTGCGTGTTGCGCAGCAGCCTCTATCACTCTACCAATTAAATTTGTCGCTCTGATTTTTGTTGCTTTCCTTCTGTAAAAATTTTCTTTGTGTCTTTTTAACCCTTTTTACAGTGTGCATGAATATATCTTTTCCTCAAATCTTAATTTAGTTTCAGAGTTTTCATCTTGAAATTCTTAGTTCTTGCACTGAGGTTTGTTCTTATGCCCTTTTTATATTTCTTTTTGCGTCTTAAAATTCACTTGTAATTAAATTGTTAAATGTTACTATTTTTTTCGGGCATTTCATTTTCTTGCAATTAAATTTTGTTTTCAGTGGTCATTGCATTTAAGTGTCTTGAATAAATAAGATAATAATGAAATACATGTATCACAAAGTTTGGGAGTAAAGTGTTAGGTGGCATCAGAATTTTTCACACAGTTGAGATATGGGAAAAAGACTGGAAATAAATTATTTGAATTTATATGTCCTGATGATAATTTTAAAGAAAACAAGACACGTGTTTGCATAAATTGAAGAATGAGTTCCCTGTGTTGTGATTGAGAGGTTATGTTGAGGGAGGGGGGCGATGATAACTTCCTCAATGGCTCAAGAGGGCGATTCTTTCAAAAAGGTTAAGAATCACTGTAATAAAGCAATAAAAAAACCAAAAATCAATATCTAAGTGCAATAACGAATAATAACATTTACATTTAAAAAGAGAAAAGGTAAAAAAATATAAAATATATCAAATGAGGATGTTTTTCTGTAGTTTATCATTTAATTTTACCCTTTTCTTCAATGAAAGAAGATAGCTGATCAATTCAGCTTGTCTGTGTTACCTGGACCAGGGGATCAAAAGGTGTTTTGAACAGGTGGGTTGCACTTATGTTAAAAACCAATTCGCTAGTTATGAGCGTATGCGCAGGCATGCTCATTCCGCTCACACACGCCCCTTGGGGAGTGAAACACTGCTTCAAACATGCAGCTAATCAATTCAGGCACCTTAGGTGAGTACAACAGGGGCAGTGCGAAACTCAGGTAGGCAGCTGGGTAGGGGAACAAGCTAGAAAGTGAGTTAGAAATGGAAAGGAAAGTGCAGGGGCAGGTGGGCAGGCCCAGCCAGCGATCACAACTACTGGTTTGCCCGAACCGGTGTGTGACCAGGCAGCAGCCCAACTGGTTATGAGTCACATTCAGTGACTTTATTGTTAAGTGGTTAATTAACTTGGTTGCTGTATATATTTATTTTGGATTGATTTGATTAGTTTTAATTGTTTTATCATTTTATAACTGAAAGGCCAGAGTCATTTTGTTGATACGGGCAGCCATAGAAATTGAATAAATAAAGTGACAAAATAAAATAAAATCATAATTCTAGAAATGAGATCAGAGAATAGCAACAACGGTTGCATTATTTTTAAGTTTAGATGTACTACATGGGATGGGAGTAAATGGAAAAAGGAAGTCAGTTAAAGGTCCAAGAAAGAGTGAGCTTCTGAGATGTACAACTTTGTCTACAAAGAATTTTAAACTCAAAGCCAGTGTCTTAAATTGGAATAGAAAGTTAAACTGGAAGTCTCAAACTACTGCTGTTCCAAACAATTGCTCTAGTTGATGATCAAGCCAGCCAACCTAGGCAAAAATAATTCCTACATTCTTCTTTTCTCTGCTAGAAATAAGTTGGGTCTATGTTTTTTTGAATTCCGAGCAAACTTGCCTGAAGGTTGTGAATTTACCATTTAATTACATCAGGAATACCAGCCATTACTGCATATATTCAGAAAATGGTTCAAAGTTTAAACTAGTCCACTAAGGAATCCAAAAGTACACTTTGTTAAATTGTGACAAGCTATAACAAACATTTAATCACCGCTTTCAATTAAAATAGTTACTATTGAGACATGTAAGTGAAGCAAAATTGAAGTCGTTAAGTAAATTCAGAAAGAGAAAATAGGAAAAAAAACACAAATTCCAATTGGGTTAACTATGGGGAATTAGTAATTCAACTTGAATAACTACATAAATAATAAATGCAAAGGAATGAAGGAAGGAGCAAGCACTGAAGGAGCAAGCAGTTCAAGTGGACTGGGTGAAAGTCTAGGAAAGTGAGCTCAAAAGACTGCTTGTCTTAAATGTCCCTTCCAACAGGACATGAACTTTAGTCCATGTAACACCACAGTTAACAAAAAGATAACTTCCATTCGGGTTCTGGTTAGTACATTCCAAGGTAGTATATAATATTAAAAGAAAGGCAAGAGATAATCATAAAATTATTATAGCAATTATAATTAACCATAATTATTATTAATTACAATGTCTACAATTATAAAATTAAAGCAACAACCTAACAAACCAATTCAATTATATCCTTAATGTATATTACCAATTTTAAATCCATTTTTTCATATATTATTACCAATTTTCTAAAATAAAACCACAATCTAAAAACAATTCTTACCAATTTTCTAAAATTATTTCTAATAACAGTATAACAAATACAATTATGTACCTTTCCAGAACCCCTTTTCAAATAAATTTTTACCCATTATCCCTAAATAAATCTTGTCTCTTTGCATCTTGTTCTATTTCGTTACAATTTTTCTTGTTTTCATTAATGTCTCTCTTCTTCACACAAGCTTTTTTGCCCCCTCTTTCTATCTCCCTTCCCTCTTCTGTATTCCCCTTTTTTTGTTGCTTTCTGACTTTGTAGCCTTTTTTCTCATTATTTTCACCTTTTTTGATTGTTTTAAGTCTTAAGTTAGTTCTTTCTGACATAAACAGCTCTCTTTTGAGTTTGATCCAAAATGTAGTCGTTTTGAGCTTGAAATGCTTCCAAAATGGTTAAAAGTAACCCATTTCAGATTTAACAAAGAATATTTGAACTTATATCATGTTTGAGATATATGCAGTATATGATAACATAGTATTGGACATTAAAGTTTCAGGATAAGCAGCCAAATATTCTTCAGGTATTTTATCATAATCCTTTGCCAGTTGTCATGCTGTATAGTATTGGCAGACCATAAGTTTCAAACCTTGGAAGACAATATATGAGTCATGCTTTATAGTTTTATTCAGTTTTATTTGTTCAAATCTTGTTGTTAAAATACCAAACTATTAACTAAAAACTATTTTTTGTTTCCTAACGTGATTAGGGAGATTGAGATATTCACATTGTCCCAGGCTAATAGTATAGCAAAGACAGTGAAAATGATAACATTCAATATAAAAATTGTTAGATGTATATTTATGACCCATAGTTAAATTATCTGTATCTATTATTGAAGCTGCAGTGTGGTACACTTTTTCTGTCATTTTCTGAGCAGTTTTTAAATCTCAAAATAGTTATACTATCCATTTGTATAAGTGTATTACGTTTTAGAATGGACCTATTGTGAAAGGAGAACCTATTGCTATATATTACTATATTGCTATTGTAGATAACAGGTGTTGAATTGAAAATATATTATGATTATTCATGACATTTTTGAAGTATGAAATATTTTTTTAATTTTTATTATTTATTTTAAAGATACTTTTCATGTTTTTGTTTTTTCAAAGGACCTAACCATATGCCCATACAGGGACCTGGACCAAGCCAACTTACAATAACAAACAACTCCATGAGCATAGCTTCAAATAACCATGGGACAATGGGAGCCTATAACCATTCAGTGCCATCTTCACAAAGTATACCTGGACAGAGTCAGATGACAATAAGCCAAGGACAACCTATGGCCAACTATGGACCCAGACCAAATATAAATATGCCGCCAAATCAAGGTAAAGAAATAGATTGTTGGCCTTCCGCTAAAATTAGAATTATCACAAGAGGCAGTGCTTTAAAATTCTCAAATTATTAAAATTATTTCTGAAAAGGGAGTTTATTTTCACTGACTTTACTCACTATTAATAAGTTAGCTTTTATAGTCAAGAAAAAAACAAGGTGATTTTTAATCTTTTTCAATGGTTTCTGTTATAAAATTAATAAGTTTTACTTATCAGTGCCCTAAAAGGCTAGCATGTCCTTTGCAAAAGTTCCTGAATGCTCAGAAAAATTCTACATCTGTTTTTGTCAGAAGCTTTACTGGTGGTTATGACAAAGAGGGCCTCCTCTCTGGATGCTTCATATTTTTGAGCAATCATTCCTTTATGATCCCATTTCTGGCTCCCTGGGGTTTTATTTTGATTTTGGTGGTTTTCACTGTAATAATTGTAAGCTTCTGAGATATAAATATTATTAATAAATATATATCATGTACAGTTTAATTTTTGACAACTCCTTGAGTATGTTTTAGAACAAAGCTTTAAAAGTTTCTATTTTCTCACTTTTAACACCTCCCCCTTAACTCTGCAAACAGTTGCAAATATGGCTAGTAAGAAAATGAGAGCACTTGAAGGCTGATGTCCATTTTTTGCACTCAATGAATATTTTATGAAATATGACTGTAATTTTAAAAATTATGAATGTTTTGAATTAAGTCATAAAGTGATACACCTATTATACAACATACATTGAATGGATACAATGGATTTTCAAAAGCTTTCTTCCAAAACAATTATGCTTAATGGGATAATACTTATATTTGGTCCAAAGAAGACTGAAACAGTGATTAGTTTAGGTAAGTAAAAAGTTGTAAAATAACAGCACTCAAGCATTGAGATTAAAATCTAATAATTCTATGAATATTTTATGCCATAATACTTTATCATAAAATAAGAACTAAAATTTCAGGATTTTTACTTGATCTATACAGAGGTAAAATTTAATATCATACATCTTGAATGTACCTACAAAAATGTATTTATTATATAAGAGATTATAAAAACAAAGTAAACCAGATAGCTTTATGTGAATCTCATAACCTCATGCTTCACAACACACGACAAAAACAAGAACATGGATTTTGTAAATAGATACATATATTCATGTCTGTATGAGGATAGCTTGGGACATGTAAAATGGCTCATTGTTTATTACTAAGAGAAAAGATACCTGTGATTATAGATTGGTAAATTATGTGCATTTTTTATGCAGAGAATCCTATGGCATATTTTCAGGACTGATTCAAACATAATAAATTTGGGTGCTCTTGAGAGAAATTAATATTGCAGAATTTAAAAAAATTCTTAAACATTGCTGTGTTTTTTCTCATTGTAGGTCCAATGATGCACCAGCAACCGCCATCTCAACAGTATAATATGTCCCAGGGAGGGGGACAACATTATCAGGGACAACAGCCACCAATGGGAATGATGAGCCAAGTTAATCAAGGAAATCATATGATGGGACAGAGGCAGATTCCTCCATATAGACCTCCACAGCAAGGTAAGGTTTAAAAGTTGAATACTTTTTTTAGTCTATCCATCCAGTTTCTCTTAGTTGTTACTGGCATAGAAGCCTCCTTTGTCTCAGCGTTTGAGGCAAATTTTGCTTGCTATAAGCATCCTGACATCTAGCCATTGTCAAATATGTCATATTACATTTCCCTCCAAATAAATTGAGGCTAAACTAATCACCACCTTGCCAATAAATGTTGAAATCTGTATTTCTGTCTCAGAGGGCAGCTTAAATATATGTTGTCTATATGCTTTGTGAAATGTAAATTCACATTTAGTATATCATACAATCAAGGTGCTCTCTACAATACATACATGTATTAAACACAAAGCATTAAGTAAACTTTCTGAAACACTATGCTATGGGTGGGGGAAATCTGCAGGTGAGAGGGTTTCTCAAATTACACTGAGAAATTAGCGTGTTAACAGAAAAAATAAATTATTTACATATTGACTGGTTGTGGTTTTTCAGGCCCACCACAGCAGTACTCAGGCCAGGAAGACTATTATGGGGACCAATACAGTCATGGTGGACAGGGTCCTCCAGAAGGCATGAACCAGCAATATTACCCTGATGGTAATCTCTCATAATGTTAACTTTCCCATTTTATATACCTGCCCATTATTAGTGATACATACATAAAACCACTGGTTGAGCAAAGTTTTAGTTGTTAATCACTAGAATAATTTTACTTATTAACATTTTCAAGTTTCATAGTTTGAATACCCAAAGGATAATATTAATTTATTGCTTTCTCAAAATATCTGCAGCTTAATTCAAGTACCACAATACAATTTTTATTAAGTCCCTCATTTTGTTAGAGATTCAATGTTTTTTTTCATCAGATAGTGGTTATGTAATATGTCTGTTTATAATAGCAGTTCACTTATAGATAGTAGTTTTAAAGTAAGATTTAACAGAAACGTATCTGTTAAAATAGATTTCATCCTAAAATCCTTAAAGCAGAAATGGTCTTTCAGAAGTATGTTTTCTGCTTATTTTTTTTAAAAAAGTGGCACAATCGTTTACACCAAATTTATTTATTTATAAGGTGTTTAACCCCACTTTTCATTCTGAGGCTTGAAGTAGCATACAAATAACTGTTTTGTAAACCTGTAGATAGGCCCTAAATTACATAATAAATTTGTGAAGCTGAGTCTTGGTCATTATCTAGACTACCAAATCCAAATTCAATACTTGGATACAGTAAACCACACTGTTTCTGAAAATTATACAATAGTTTTTTCCCTTCTAAGATTATGGAAATTACATAGAGTTTTTGAAATGTATTACACTGATGAAAAGCATTACAAGGCAGTTAGAAAACTGATTCTTTGTATATCCTGAAAATATATGAAATGATGAAACGTTTAAGAATTCTGATTTTTAATTTATATATTTAAATAGTATGATTCATTACAAATTGAACAGATATGGGTTGCAGTTGTAAGAGATAGAAGGATGCTTTTGATGTATTAAAATTCATGGTGGATGGTAGAGTATTTTTTCAATGTAATTCTTATTTATTGCAAATATTGTTTCAAATTAATTTTACTTTCTGAAAAAAATAAATATGCCCAAATTGTTTTTGCTAAGTTTTAAACAGCATACTTACCACTGGTGATTCCCATGCTTACGGTTTACTTAATTTATGTATCATGAAATCAGTTTCGAACACCTTTTGCTGGACCAACCTAGAATGTATTTTGTGCTATATAAGATTGTGATAAGATAAGTTGCATAGAAAATATCTTTAAATTCTTGTTAATCATTTTTAAAAGCTATAGTAGGTTTGGTCTGATTGTTTTATGTACAAAGTAAAACGTACAAAATAAATTTAATCCTTTTTAAGGTGTTGCTTAAATAATTGTAAAAAGTATCCTAGGGTTTATTTGCAGTTAGATAAATTGAGGCAAAGTTATGCAACTTGTATCATCTCGGAGGTCACAACAACCTTTGTCAAGGTCTAATTCTAAAAGTAAGAAGAGACTGGGCTGTTGAAGGCAGGGTTGGGGATTTTAAGAGATAAAATGGCTACTTTTATAAGCATCTGCATCAGTTAAGGCAGCCATTTTTACTCTCAAAGCCCTTGAAATATAAATTAAGTCCCAAGTTTACAGTGCCACTCAGTCTGGAAGAATTTGGGGGCTATAAAATGAATGTTTGGCAAGCTCTAGGTACTCTCTGAGGCATAATTTTTGCACTTGTGAAGTGTGTTGTATTTGAAATAGGTACAACACATAATGTATGAGTATAAAATGTTGTTTATAAATAGCCTTTTGTTTGAGAATCTTTGGGGAAAGATAGACTGCAAAACAAGACAAAAATAAATTGCTGTACAGCTGAATTAAATTTGTGATGCTCATCACCCAAAAAATAAAAAACAAAGTACTTTAGCATAAACTTTAAAGAAATGTCTTTTTTCAAAGCCATTATTGTTTTCAATATTGCTTATTAACTATCTGATGTGAATGAAAATGTCAAGCAGATCCTATTGGTAGATGGCTGTAACATTTACTGGTTATGTTTGTATAGGGTAACCTCATTTTTTTAAAATTAGATTTTAGAGAATGTATTCGTATTTTAACAAATGTCATGTAAAATTATATAAAGGTTATTGAAAAGTTTATTGAATATTATATATTGTAGTTCACATTGCTTTTAATAGCATACATTTTTTGAATTGAAGATAAGTAGAACAGGTGTTCAACAAAGTATGGTAATTGAATTCTTTGTTCATTGTAATTAAATAATTCTTTACATGTGTAAAGCATAAATGATCTCATAAAAAAACAATTTTTTTACCCTTTTACCAGAAGCTGTAAGACCATTCCTTGCTGTGATGTTACTAAAACTACTTCATTAGCTGATTTTCCCCCCCTCCTGTCACATGTTCATTCAGTAAGAAAGGAAATCCTATTGTTGAATCCTTCTAATTTAATTTGAAGGTTTTTTTTCATGTATTTCCAGCTGACACTGATTTTTCACTAAAATGAAATATTCATAGGGTTTTCACTCAGAGGCCATTAACGTTTCTTCCTGTCTCTTGTCGAATTGATGTAGGTCATAGTGATTACGGTTATCAGCAACCGTCGTATCCTGAACAAGGCTACGATAGGCCTTATGAGGATTCCTCACAACATTACTACGAAGGAGGTATCTATATACCTTCACACACACATGCGCACATACATTCCTTTTCCTCTCCCCTTCCACAAAAGAGCAAACATTTCTTGCACAACATTAATTTGTTTCCTGCCCATGCAAAGCTCTTGTAGTCTTTTAGTTGCTGGCTGTTAAGAATTGCAGGGAACTAGTTTCTTGCAAACATCTAAACTTAACAATTTTAAGTTTGTCATTCTAACAGCAGTAAAATTATTATAACACTTAGTTGTTTTTTCAATAATATTTTTATTTGAACATAAACTCATTGATCCAGTTTATATTTTGTGTGTATGTACACATAAAAATATAGTGCCACTAGGAAACAGCTTGCTGATTTGTGTAGCTAGTTTGTGCTCTGTAGCTGTCTTTAATTTTGTCTTTTTTTTTGTTTGTTTAGCATAGTCATGGCCTTATCAAGTCATGACATCACGTTCCAGTAAAAGTAATACTCGTTTGGCAGAGATGTGAAAATACTGCAGTTTAGCCTTGCAAATTTGGCTTTTAACTGCAGCTTGGCTGAATATCTTCTGTTTTGGTTTGTTTTCTTTGTTTTCTTATTTTTTGATATAAATCTGCATTTTCATTTTGTTTTTTGTGGTGTTTGCTGTGCATCTTTAAAAAACCCGTGCATGCAGAAGAAACAGCATTTAACTGTTTTTGCTTCATTTCCTATTTCAGGTAATGCTCAGTATGGCCAACAGCAAGATGCTTATCAAGCCCCACCTCAACAACCAGGCTATCAACAGCAGCAATACCCAAGTCAGCAGGGTTATCCTGGACAACAGCAAGGTTATGGTAAGTAAGAGGATACACTTCTGTAGGGAATCTTAAGTATCAAGCAGGGTTTTGGTCAACCTTTGTTTATGTTCTTAGTTCCCTGTGTTAATGAAAAATATATGCAGTAGTAGCACTTGTTGTTAATCATTGTTTGGTCAGATTCCATAGTTTTGTTTTGGTCCTTTAAATGTGAATTGACCAGTAACCTATATGTTGTAAAATAGTAAAACATTTCTGCATGAATGCAAAATAGAGTTCTAAAGAGGAATTTGGGGGGGGGGGGGAAGTATTCCCTTGAATTGAGGGTAGAA
The DNA here is from genome assembly GCA_032468175.1 of Toxicocalamus goodenoughensis. NCBI lineage: Eukaryota > Metazoa > Chordata > Lepidosauria > Squamata > Elapidae > Toxicocalamus > Toxicocalamus goodenoughensis. The sequence goes on along the minus strand of JANHFN010002252.1, from coordinate 52,324 downwards.
GTGTGAAACTCCAGGGAAGAAATGGGGAGATTGGATTTTTTTCCCCTATTCTCTCCTATCTTTTTCATATTTTTATGAAAAGGAATTTTAAATTTTAAAAAGAATTAAAAGCTCTCTGAAATCTTTTCTTGTAGAACAATAAATGCAGCAGTATGAGATATCCTTAAACAGCAGTAGCTTGTGTTGAAACTCATCAAATTTGGTACTCAATTTTTTTTTCAAAATTTGGTATGTAATTTTTTCCCCAGATAATCATCATTTGTTTGGTACTCGATGCACAAGCTAGAACGTGTCAATGTTGGCTGCCTTATGACTCACTACATTATTCCTTATGGGAAAAATTTGTTTAGTACTCATCATTTTTTGTGCCCATCATGCCACCCAGAACCAGTTAACAATGAGTATCAAAATATAACTGAATAACTATCTTAATTTCCTCAAATATTTTAAAATAAACTGCAATAGGATTTTTATAGCATATCTGAGCAGTACAGTTTCCCTACATGGAAGAGAAGCAGTGCACTACAATTCTAAAAATGGAAGAACAACATTTATTCTTTATCTAGGGATGGTCACCACCAAGATAGAAGGGAGGAAGGATTTAGTGCAAAGAACAAAAGTAGAACAAACGCTCACCAGAATAAAATTTAGAATCCAATTTAAAGTACATGTAATTATTTTCTAACTAGATTGTATTCTTATTTTAACAAATACCAAACAAAGTGTGATGACCCAGGGTGGGATACAAAACAGTCACAGTCACAGAAAACAGGTGAAGTCCCTTTTATTCCTTCAGTTTGCTTCCAAGCTCTGAATATCTTTGACGGAAAACAAAAAAACTCCCACACAAACAGTTACATGAAGAAGGAAAAAAGCAACACAGACCAGACAAGATAAGGGCTAGAGGATGTCCACAGATAACACACACTGGGAAGGATTCCAAACTCAGAGAGGAATTATAAATTAGAGATATTTACACAATTTGTTTCCAGCGTTTGCCAGTATGCAGTAGTTGTAAAGGTTCTGAATAAGTGGACTTATGATTGTTTCTTGAACTGCTGAAGGGCCTGAATCATGATCACAGTTCCCTGTGGTCATATGATCATGATTCAGGCATTTGGCAACCAGCTTGCACTTTAGGTTGGTTGCAATGTCAAGTGATTGACATTTACATCCTGTTGGCTTTTCACAAGAAAAGTCAATGTGGAAGCTGACAGGGAAGGTTGTAAGTGCTAAGTCACACACTTCACACACACATATCCCAGTCTTCTGCATTCACACTGTTCACCCCCTAGCCTTCCTTCGTTTACACAATTCACTCCTGGCCTTCTGCGCTTGTGCCAACCACTACCACCAGCAGCCTTCCTGCACTCGCACCATCTGTGGCCTTCCTTTACTTCTGTTGTACCATTTATACACCCAACTTTCCTCTATTTATGGTCTGCACTGGGACTTCCAAAACTTTTCCCTATTTTCCCACAACTCACACATTACTTGCCTTAGCTCTCCCAGGTCGTCACCTGGCTTCCGCCCTTAGCAGCATTTCACATTTCTTACTTGGGGTTCCGTTCACTTCTCACTTAATGAATTGGGTGTGCATTGGGTTTAAGAGAACAATTGGGATTGCCCTCACCAAGCAATATGGTCATTTCAGTTTGAAATAAAAGGTATGTCTCACTTGTCTCTTTTTTCCCAATGGTGGCTACATGGAAAATATTTATTTTAGAACTTCAGGAAATCCGTTAAATCTGTACTTGAGACTATTAGCTAAATAATTACTGTGTCAAGTAGAAATGTATCAAAGGGAAATTTGAAGCACATTCCCTAACCATAAGCATTGTCCTGGAAAGTACGTATAAGAGAGAATTCTGATTAATTTCAAAATGCAGTTCAATATTTCTGATTTCTTTGATATTGTTGGAGGGGAAGCATGGGAGCCCAAGTTAGTATTTCATCATCCAATTCTGGCAAATTACTATCACTACCGCCTCCTAATTTGCAACATGAATCCCAATAATATACAATGTGCAAATCTTAATGATTTTTTCTTGATACAAGTTTTAAAACCTTGAAATGCTTTTTTGGAATACAGGTAGTTCTTGACTTAAAATCACAATTGAGCTCAAAATTTCCTTTGCTAAACAAGACAGTTTAGTGACTTTTGCCTGATTTTTACAACCTTTCATGCCACAGTTGTTTAGTGAATTGCTGAATTCGTTCAGTTAGTAATACGATTATTAAGTATATCTGGTTTCCCCATTGATTTTGCTTGTCAAAAGATGATCACATGACCCCAGGACGCTACAGCTGTCATAAATATATGCCAGTTGCCAAACACCTGAATTTTGATCGCATGACCACAGGGATGCTATAAAAATTATAAATATAATTCAACTTTTTTCAATGCCATTGTAACATTGCTCATTAAACAAATGGTTGTAAGTCCAGGACTAGCTGTATAGAAAAGGTGTATATAGTATGGAGAAATTAGGTATGGAGTAATCAAGCAGAAGAAATTTGTGTAAGTCAAACTTTTAGTTATTTCTGCCCAAGTTTTCTACTTATCATTCTGCTTCCAGATATTATTTTTTGAAATAAATTTTTATTGGTTTTTCAAAAAAACAAACACAACACATACATAAAATATCTTTCTTTTCTGAAAGCAGCTTGGATCCGGTTTTTTTTCCTCTTTTTGCAGACACCAATTTACAATCATATTTCTTTCAATTTCACAATGTTATTCATCCTTCAACTAATAGTCCCTATGTTTAACATTCATAATGCAATTATAAATTCCTCATGAAATTCTAATACTTAATAAAAAGCTTTAAATCTAAATTATTTCTCTTCTTTTAAAAACACAGGTCCAGATTTAACTTTATTATTATATCAGTCAAAATATTTTACTATATTCTTTGTCCAAATCCCTTTCC
>JANHFN010002252.1:28706-42900 GCA_032468175.1 Toxicocalamus goodenoughensis | reverse complement strand
ATCTCCCCCCTCTTCACCACCTCTACGGGGTGGCTTAGCCCTGAAACCAGCTGGCTCGGGGCACTCCAGCGGCGAGCACAGATTGAAGCCTCACAGAGACGAGGTTTCAGTCTGTCACTGAAGAAGCTCAAACCGGAAGTAATATTTGTTTTTGTTATATTTGTTTTCATGAACAGATCCAAATACATTAAGAATGTTGGAAGTGCTTTATTTATGCATTAAATTTTGGTCCAGCAGTCTATCTCAGATAGACAAATGTTTAATCCAGTTGGGTTTTTTCATTTCCTAGATATACTTTACAATTTCTTAATCTGGTGTTTTGCCGAACAGAATTCTTAATATGAATAGAAGCATTTGGTGGTCAAGTGGTTGGAGTGCAGTACTGTAGGCTACTTCTGTTGGCTGCCAGCAGTTTGAGTTGCACCAGCTCAAGGTTGACTCAGACTTCCATCTTTCCAAGATTGATAAAACGAGGACCCAGATTGTTGGGGGTGATTGTTGCTTACTCGAAATCAGTTAGAGAGGGCTGTAAAGCACTTTGAAGTGGTATATAATTCTAAATGCTATTGCTATTTTTGTATAGTGGTAGTATGGAGAAATTGCCCATTTTAAATGAAGGACCAAAGCAACTGAAGATGTGATAAATGTATTTTCATTAGCACACAAACTACAGTGATTAAGTGAAAAAGACTGGAAAGAGTGCAGAGAAGAGCAACAAAGATGAATAGGGAGCTGGAGGTTGAAACTTGATGAATGGTTGCAGGAACTGGATATATTTAGTCTAATGAAGAGAAGGACTAGGGATGACTTGATAGCAGTCTTCCAATATTTAAGAAGCAGTCATTAAGAAGAGAGGGACTATTTATTCTCCAAAGCATGTGAGGGCAAAACAAGTAACAAATGGAAACTTAACAAAAAGAGATCCAACCTAGAATTAAGGAGAAATTTCTTGAAAGAACAAATAATTAGTGGTAGAGCCTGCTTTTGGAAGTTGTGGGTGCTCCAACATTGGAGGATTTAAAGAAGGGATTGGACAGTCGTTTGTCTGGAATGATATAGGGATTCTTACTTGGACAAAGGCTGGACGCCAAGACCTGTTTCAACTGGTATTCTATATTCTGATCAACTGAGCCTGCCACCATAAGTAACAGGCTCTATAAATAATAGTATCTATTGTATCTGCATATTTAATCCTTTCACACCATTCCATTCACATGCTAAAGAATGATACTTGTCTGGTTTCTATTATCTGTCTCCATGCAGGATCACACTGCTAGTTTTTATTTCAATGAACAATTTTACTGCAACTCTGTTTTCAATCATGAATGGGCTATTTCTGAAATAAGGAGAATAAAATGAATTTAGCCACCACAGTGGAAGTCTTACAGATGAAGAAAAAAACAGAGTAAATGGTGTCAGAAGGGCTTATTGTCACATTAATTTCCTTGCTTTTAAAGTAGTAGATATGGTCGATACCCATTGAATAGGATTCTGAGAAATTGTTCCAATAAGATTTAATATACTATGCAAGCATGAAAGCAGTAGCTTGATGCCTGAGTTGACATACAACATCTTAACTCATAATTTATTTTATGTTATTTTAGCTCAACCTTTGTCAGAATTTAGCCTTTAGGGTTAGGATTCCTTGAAGCTACAGAAGAATTTAGATTTTGCAGGCTTCAGAACATTTGAGCTTGGAAAACTTGTAACAAGTGTATCTAAATTTCAGGTAGGATGTTCTCTTTCCTAACATGAGAATGGTATATGCATTTTATATATAATGATAAATAATTGTTGCTTTATTAGGTTATGGACTACTTTTTGTTTTATTTATGTTGTACTATCAGTCTGATTAATATTTCAAAGTATTAAACAAGACTGACCCATAGTCCTAACATGTGCATTCTGTATTTTAACTGGTATGAGACAATAGAAGGCGGGGAAGGGATAACGAAAGGCAAAATACAGAAATCACATATGGACCGTGTAAGGTAATTAATGCTCATTTCATATCAATGTAATTCACAAAATCATAATTTATAGCATCCTGCTTTCTTGGTTTGCCATGAAAAAGCAAAACTCTAACCTAGATGTATGATCACTACACTTACATATTTATGTGTAAATTAAATCTACTGTATATCCATTAATGCTTATGCATACGTGAAACAGTGATAAATGATAGAGGGCAAGGAAGGGGCATCTGGATTTTGTATTTTCCAAAACTTACCTTAATCTTTATTTGTGTGTCTGTGCGCATGTGCGCACGTACACACAGACTTACTATAGTGACATTGCTCTTTTTAATAAGATTCACTTCTGATGAAACAAAGTCTTATACGTTTTCAAAGGGGGGGAAAAAGAAAAGCACTGACTTCCTACTTTTTTAGTTATTTTAGAATAAAATAACATTGCAACCTCAACTTTTCTTTTTACATTTTCCCACTATTTTCATTTTCATTTTCATTTGTATTTTACACTTATAAGTTTAATTAATTTTTAAAAAGTTTTTATGGCACATGTGTCCAGCTCTAAACATCCTGAGAATGCTTATATTTCCTCTTCACTTACAAAAGAAAACAGTATATTTGCTAAAAGCTTTTCAATGTGCAGATTGACATTTTTTGCAGATTTTTTGAGAAAAAAAAGTACCGCTGAAACCTTATGAAGTAGATTCTGTAAAATACATTTTAATGAAAAGATAAATCCAAATTTCAGAGCATACCATGACTCTTTAGCTTTTGAAAGAAAAAATCTTACCATAATCTACATTTTTTCCTATATTTCCTTTGTCACCACCTTCACAATAGGTGCCTGTTTTAATCCTTACAGGCTGGTACTTAGTTTTCACTCCTACATAAACACAATCATTTTGCAAACATAGTCTAATATTAATTACCCCCTTGGCACCAAAAGTTAGGATTACTTGATGCAGCCCACTAATGTAAAGTGCATTAGTGTGGTTGTTAGCTTCAAGTATTCAGATTCTCTTTAATAAATACTGATGGGTGGAGTAATCTGTACTAGTAACTACTGTGATATACATGCTTTTTCATGGGTAGGAGAGGTTTCAACCCCTCATATTTTGATACAGTTAACATTTGTTTTGGAATTAAATGAATATCCATCAAATTATTCTTAAGAATATTCATATAATAATTTCATGTAGCTTTGTTTCTACATGAAACTTTACCATTGGAAAACTGATAGGTGCACAATCTAAAAACTTAAAGCAGAAATTCTGTTTTGCAGATGGTACTACTCCGTTCCTCCCTGCCCCTATTCCAACTATCTTACCCTACCATTTAAAACCAATTTTTAATGGATATTTATTCATTTGGGTTAGATTGATTGTATCTGTATTTCTTTAAGAGGTTATTTTTATTCTTACAGCAACCCAACAGATAGGCCAGGCTAAGAGTAATTAGTCCAAAATCCTCCCAGGGTTTTCATGGCTGAATGGGAATATGATCTGAGATCTCCCTAGGTTTGCTCTAACCACTATATTACATTTTGAGACAGGTGAGAAGTGTAATCATGGCATCTTTGTAATGTTTTGTAATGTTTAATCATAATTTCTGGCATGTGTTAAATAAATAATAGAAATAGATTCTACAGAAAGTGAGATGAAGCATATAATATCAAAAGAATGTATAAAATCAGTGAAAAGAATTTTCAAGAATTAATTATTTAGGACATCTTTTCCTGCAAAAAACAATGAACTGATAACCATATTGATAAGTTACTTAACCGATATTAGATAATACAAATACTTGTTTACTATTATAATATTATTACTTATTTTGTCAGTTTCATTATCTTTTCTTTATTGTCAATGTTCTATACAACTTCCATTTAAAGAATTACTCTTTCTTTGCCATTCTCAGATAGAAATTATTTAGAGATTCTTTATAACCTAACTGATTCATCAGTCAATGCTAAGGATGTGACAAAGGATCAGAGAAGTGGGTTTGGGGGAGGGGGTTGCTTGTTTTTGTGAGATCCAGATCCAGTAATGACATATTCAAAGATTTTCAAAAGGATAAAAGAAGTTGGCAATTTTGCCTGCAATGTAATAAACTAAATTATGCTTTTTCTTTCCCTAAAGAGTCATTTTAAAGGCTCTTCTAGTAAGGATATGGTGTTTTGATGCCTTAATGTGAAGAGTCAGATACAACATTAAAAAAAATATTTTTAAAATAGTCTAGGTATTTTTCTTGATAGGAGATTTCATGAAGAATGAGAGTTGAACAATATTCAGTTGATAGGTAGAAAAAGCTTCTACATATATAAAATCAACCTAAAGAGTTGAAATATTTTTCTCCCAATCCAACCTGTATGTTTTATTTTTAGGCTGATCAGGCACAGGAGAGGGAGCAGATAGTGCCAAAGCTCAGATTAGAAATGAAAGCAAACCCAGAAAAGCTTTGAAAATCAGTAGGTGCTCAGTTACTACTGTGCTGAGTGTCATAGAAATAACTATTAAGGCACCATCTTCAAGCTTGGAAGAGCAGAATGAAGCAGTTAAAACTTGGACTCTGCCGATTCCCCCCTCCCTCTTTCATTTTTGTAGGAAGATAATATTTGAGTTGAGTTCCATCATTTCTATCTTTATTTTTTTGTATAAGCAATGCCAATGTTGGCAATACTTTGCTACTGATCTGACGGACAGAACAGAGTAACTAGCTCTATAGGTGTGACAACTCTGTTCTGAGACAGAAAGCCCAATGCCAGATAAATATTTATTTATTTATAAGTTTTATATAGCCATTCTTCTTATGTTCCATAACACAGTGCTTACAAAGCAATGATTCAACCTGGTAGGAAAAAAGTTTAGCCTTCTCTTTTAGCCTTCAGAAAAAATCCTTAAAATCTGGTTATGCTGACTGTATGGCATTCTGAAAAAGAAGATGCTGGCTGGAGATGTTTGGTACTCACAGAAGGCACCTTATCTGCAATTCCCCCTTTTTTAGCTTATTTTAATTTTTGCAATTTGAATCTACTTGCATATTTATAAGTGTTGAATGTTTATTTTATTTTGATGTATGCCACTCAGAATCATCTGATCCATTAGGACAGCAAATAAATTTGAAAAATAAAATAAAGTAATAAATACCATTAAAAAAAATCTCAGTGTTGTGTAGGTCATTCTTCCTTACCAGGAGCATGCATAATCCAAATACCTGCTGATGACTAGCCCATCAACAATAGATACTTTACTGAATTAAGAGCAGCAGTCAAGTTACTTGAACATAAATCTAATTAACTATACATGGCTATAAAATCAACCCTGATTCAATTTGAATTGGAGGTTCCAGAATCAAAGAAATCAGAGTTATGATTCAAAATTTGATGGCAACCTGATTCAATTCAGGCCACAAGTTTCAAGATTCAATTTAGAAAGAAAAATTGAGTAAGGACATTGATTAAACCTTGATTGCTCTTCATGGTATGGTAGACTTTGCTGTTTCTGATCACAAGTATCTTGAAGTCATATTGCTAGTTGGCAAGTATGGCTGTTCTGGGAAACTCTCAGATGCTAAACTATGAGAAGCACATTGGCTAAGCTTGGACTCTTCTCAGCATGAGTAGAAAGAATGATCCCTTGAAGGATGGCATAGTTTAGTGGTAGCAATGTGCTGAAATGCATTGATTTGACAATGGAATAATTTGCAAAAAATGCAGCATAACGTCGTCCTATCTGGAACATACCATGTTCTGGAATTTACCAAATTAGTCTTCCATGGCAAACTATCTCTGATTGGGATACTTTAGTTCCCTTAACCAAGGTATGTCTAGAACAACCTGATCTGAAAAAAGATTTGGTGGGAGATGGAATTTTTTGAAGTCCTCCATTTGAAGTCCTCTATTCCTGAATTGACAAATTGTTCACACCTCTACTTTGCTCTCCTGATTAAAGAAATTTCTAGATCAGCTATGTAACTTCTTGTCTATAATTTGCATTAATTGAGGTACCAGAAGCAGAACAGAACAGTGAGCTACAATATCACGGAGATAGGAAATCTATACATAACTTTTACCATTCCATATTTTTATAGCAGTAAAAAATTGAGCCAGTACATAACTTCCATTCATTTCCAAAGGCTTAAATATGCCTCAAACCTATGGAATTTTAAAGTAAGCAACTTTGAACTCATATTTAAAGTGTTGAGAGTTGCATTGAAATCCAGTTGTGCTAACAAGAGCATCATATATATATATATATGGGCTTATGAGTTAGTAGATTAATTAATTTGAGAACTAAAAATGAACTGGTCCTCAAACATTAGCCTTGTCATTCCCCAAAAGCTTGGATAAGCAGAGTTTATTCAGGTGAAAATTTTCATTGACTACTTGGCTGAAGTCACATCAAACCACTCAATCTATTCTCACAGCATTTTTCATATAAAGAACCAAAGTTGCAATATTTCTATCATCTGTAAGTATTCCAAAACCAAAATACATTGGAAGGATGTGAAATGCTTGGAGCTGTTCAATTGTTTTAAGGCATGCCTCCATTTTAATGTATAAATCTACCTCAGTAAGGTAATTGTTGGAGGTGTGAATTTAGTGGCATGGACTATTCAACATTTCATGAAATAAAGGCCACAAGGGTGCAGTGAGGTGCAGAGAGTTAAGGATTTAATCTATGTCTCTTCTACCTGCTTTTTTGTCTAAAACATTGCATATTTCAGGTCATTTCCTTCTGCCGTTGTTCCAAGGTGCCCAGATATAGCCCATGCTGTTTAACTGTATTCCTGATAAGATGTAGTTAGCTAGATTCTAGACTTCTAAACTGTAGAAGCAGGCAATCTATCCCATTATAGTAATAAAATTGGCTTTATTAATCATTGTTCATATTCTCAGGAACATTCACACAGAGAGAAAGAATGTGTCTGCTTCCAACAATTCAATCAAAGCTTCATCAAACTAAAAAAATCCATCAGAAGCTCTGCAGAGCCCTAAAATTTATGTTTTGCTTGGAAGGAAGTAGGGTTGTGCAACTCCGTTGAAAGTTCTGGAAAGTATGGGAACATAAACATGACACTTCTATCTGAATCACTGAACATGCTGCTTCTTTTTACAGGCTCTTATAGCTACTTCGGTATGCATTTCCACCTGAGCTCTATGTGCATCTGCAGTGACTTTGCTTTGCATTTTTAACAAATTGAGAAATACCCCTTTCAAAGGATATGTACAATCCTAAAAGCCAAAAGGCTAAACTTAATTATTTCCATTTCATAACAATTGCTGAGCATAATGGAAGTAGGGACAAGTGCTAAACCACTTTTTCTTTAGGTACTATTGCTAACAAGCCATGGCTGGATTCTTATTTAGCCATGAACTATGTTTTATGAACTACAATGGCTTTTTTCACACAACTTATTAAACTCTAACGTAAATTGTTTGGTTGTAAGGCTTTTGGGATGATTTGTAAACCTATGTTTGTGACTTAGTTTGTTATGTAACAAAATGAATTGGGATTATTTGACAAACCAAGATTAAACAAACCATAGAACAGTGATGAACTAACTAGGCTTACATATAAGAAAGATATTGACAGAATCTGAGGGATGACCCAAGCCAACAAAAGCCCAGACTCCATATTCAGCTGAACTAGCAAGGAAGACCTGATCTTGCAAAAACTGGCTTTGTATTTCAGACTAGATAACCTCCACATCTAATTTAACTGCCCTTGGTAGCAACACTATAATAGGATGGAGGTCAAAGGTGTAAGTGTAGATTTGCTATTTACTTTGTTCTGTAAAAGTCTTGTAAAAACTTTGCTTTGTACTTTAAAATCTACTTGGACTTGTTAAATATTTTATATGTTCTGTTCGTAATTATTATAATGATTTATATCTTGCCTCTTCTGGAGAATCTCAGTAGTCTCTCTTCGTCTTATGCCCACAACAGCTTATTGGGATACAGTGGGCAGACAGAAATTCACCCAGAGAATTTTCATGGCTAAAGGTGGACTCTAGAACATCAGTATTTTTACTACAACAGTTAGCCATTTAGTCATTTAATACTGGTTCACTAAATTCTGCCTTTTATTCTTACTAATATTGATGAATGTCCTGAAAACTAATGGAATGAAGATATACAGTAAAACTGACGTAAACATGACAACCAAATGACACATATATTGTAAATATGTTTAATATAATTCTTGTTTAGAATCTAACGATGATTGGAGCACATTTTGCAATGCTGCAAACAGAATATTATACTAACACAAGATGTAGAATGCATAATGAGGATTATCTTTTCTGTTCTTAACAAACATGCAATATTTTGAAACCTTTAACTTCTTCTGAATTATATAAAATCTGTTTTTGGAGAAGTTGGCTAAAAGAAGCAGAGCAGGGGAAAAGTTGGATGGACAGTGAGTCTGTCCTTGCTTTCTCTGCCAGATAGTAGACTCAGAAGCTTTTTAAAATCTTGATGATGTTATCCAAATAATACTAAGCCTCAGCCTGATTTTAAGGATTAGAAACATCATTCTTTGAAAGGCCTTTGACGCAAATGGAAGTTGATGTGGAACCTGATTAAAATAAGGGAGACAATCTTGTGCATTAAATACTATGGAGTCTCTTATATTCATGTGGCATATCCTGGTAATGCTCATGCTCAGAATCAGGAGAAGAAAATGTTTCCTTTATTTGTAAAATAAAGCGAATATTTCTATAAATGAAACTGAATTGCTGTTAGCCACAGTCAGCTGAATTCATTTCTCTATTGTGAATGCAAAGCCCTCGATATTTTTAATCTAGTGTAGACAAAATTTATTCAGGCAAACTAGTCATTTCAGTAATAGTTCTTTTTTTAAATAAATTCTTAAGGTTCTGTTATATGCCTCTTTGCTTCCTAAATGAGTGATGTGATGTGATTTCATTCTAAAGTGTTACATTGCCTTGTTTTAAAACATTGTGGGCAAATCCCCTGTGCATAGATATATTTTATTTTTTAAAAGATTCTGAGACTTGGCTTGTATTATAATGCTAATTAACTACAAAGATCAAGGTTCAATGAAACAAATTTCTGACCAATACAGAAATATCTTGATGGATAAATTAAAACATTTCAGATATGTGATGAATGTATACCATAGTGAAACTTCTAGCCCTTAAGATGCTACAATATTCTGTTTATCTGCAGCAGATAAACAATGGACCATCCACTTGAAAAGCAACAGTCATACAGAAGTTTATTTCCAAAATCTTTATTCATATGCAGACAAATATACAGGATTTTTTTTCAATAACTTGTTTATATAATAGGTGAGTGAAACTATAGTTAGTAAAACTGCTGTAGAAAAATAGTTAAGCTGGTTGCTGACATTAATTTAATAATCTCTTACTTGAATCTATATCTTAATACATGAACAATGCACATAATTTTCACCATCCAATACATGTAGGGCTATTTTTTTCTACATTATATAAATAACATCCTTCTCTGTTCTCTCTGTAATTCCATGTACTTTTAGGTTGTGAACATTGGTGCTTATAGTTTAGCTCTGCCCCCGGTCTTCTAGTGCTCAGTGATAGATCTGAACTATTTGGAAGAGGTACAGTGTCTTATTTTCTTGTTGAAAATCTTGGTAAAACATGTACTTTAGGTTTGCTGGGTATGTGGTTTTCATTTGCAACTACGTTATTTGTCTCGTATTGAAGTTTCTGCAGCAGCTCCAGAATTACTACATTTGTAGCTTTTTATTTCTAGCTGACTCAGTTTGGCTTTGACTTTTTTCGGGTGATTCTAGAGACATGAGCTGTCTTATGTGAGTCATTGTGTTTTCTCAATACACTGATCTCTAATCATCTCATCTGCCATATTTCCAAATTCACATGTAACGATTAGTTCCCTCACAGCAGCAATATAGTATAATGATGATTCCCCTGGTTTCTACTCATGCTGGCAAAATGTGTAGCAATTAGCTGTCACATTGGGCACCAAAAATCATTTAATGCAGTGAGTGTCAACTCATATTTAGCATATCTTAAGAAGAGAGTAGAATATTTCTGTCCCTGTTGCACAAATGGTATTGAAAACTCATTATAAGATTGGATTTTAGAAACATTTCCATACCTTATTTTAATGATTGCACTTAAACATTACAATTTCTACACAACAACAACAAAAAGTCAAAGTAGCATATATAGTTCTTTACTCCACCCTTTTACCTGCAAGCATCCCTTTGAGAAACATTACGCTGAGATGTAGTCATTAACTCAAATTATCATAGTCAGGTGTGTGGACTGGAGATTATACTTAAATTCTTTTTTTAAAAATAGACTTTGTTGAAAGTTTTAAAAAAGAAGATAAAAACTAATATCAAGTAAGAAAGAAGAAAAAGGAAAGAAAAAAAGGTAGCAAAAGGAGCAAGAATGAAAAAATTGCTTTTAACCTGGCTGTTCTGACAACTGTTCTGTGCTTAATTGTGTGTAGCTTACATGTTAGACAGCTGTTTGTTGGGTGTCCTAATTTTTATTTTTTGTATTTTCTATTTCTGTAAACTGTCTTGAGTTTTATGGAAATGGATGGCATAGAAAATTTTATTAAAAATATAGCAAAATAATCTATATGATCGATTGATTACAGGGGATCAAGTTCTTGTCAACTCTTAGTGATCATAGATATATTTTCACAGATATAGTTGACAATCTATCCCAATCTATATATTTAGGTGTATGTAAATGTCTAGGTCTCAAAATGTATGTATGACTACAGAAAGTTGTCTCAGCATAATGTTCCTCAGAGGGATGCATAGCATCTATGTAAAACAGGGGTCCCCAAACTTGACAACTTTAAGGCTTGTGGCTGGAGAATTCTGGGAAGTCCACAAGTAGGCATGTTTGGAGACCTCTGATGTAAAAAGTTGACAGAAGAGAAGCCTTCTATCTAAGTTTGTTTTCGACAAAACCTGACCACATTTCAGCCATATCTATGGCCAGTGTAGCTTTGCTTGTACTTTTTTTAAAAAATGATAAGGCACACTGTATATTTTTTTCCCTTTTCTCCTTTCCCTCTTGTTTTTGTCACTCTGGGAAGACATATCATTGTTACTTATGGGCTACTGCAGAATAGAAGCAGTTGCAAAAATGTATCTCTTTTGCCCATTTTCACTGTTATCTGCATTTAGATGCATAACAAACAGATTAAACAAGGCAATGTGTCTGCTGCCCGTATTTATTTCAGACTAAAATTCCATGTTATGAAAATTATGAAATTAAAACTTTTCCTACCTTTCATATGCTGAATAAAGATCTCAGTTCAATGTCTTTCTTTCCTTGGCACAGAGCTGTAGTTTAGATCTTAATTCCCTCTCAAGTGACTTAATGGTACTGTATTGCTTAATTATAGCAGTTGCTAACTCTATCCGCTAAGATGTAACACTGGGACCCAAACATCTGCAAGATTTAGAAAGAACAGAGGATGCTGCATAATAAAATATCATTTTTGCCTTTATTTTGTTTTTTACTTAATGTGTGAAATACTGAGCAAGTAAGTATTGCTGGAGTTATGCAACTTTGTGTGGGGGTGTTGTATGATATATGACATTGACAATATGCATATTTGTAGGTATATTTTTCTGGTGTCTGTGGGAGTAATGTCAGAAACAAAGTATTACATAATACAAAATCTATTCTTGTTTATTAATGCAATGGTTCCGTAAAAGGGTTCCATATAGGTCGATCAGGTCGATCCCATAAACAGAACAATAGTAATGAGAGAACAATGAGTTCCAATGGGTCACTATGCAGCTAATATTTTAATTTTTAATATTCAAATAAGAACTCAATAATGATCTTGAACTGGAAACCCCAAAGTGTTTTTTTTAATGTTATGAAAAAGCATTAAGTATTAATATCACTGTTTATCTAATTAACTAAATGAAATATCTATCTATCATCTATCTATCTACGTACACACAAACACATACATGCATACACTTCCCAGATGTACTGGCTGGAAAAACTGGTTTAAAATTTCTGCTTTGGGTTCATGGAACTGTTGCAAATCCTTTGTGTGCAACCCTCAATTCAGCCAGCATTATTTAAGAATATTCTTTTTAATAATACTCTAGGATTTGTCAGTACATAATTCAACTTTATGGCTTAGATCCAAAGAAACAGGAATGGGACTTCTCTCTGTAATCCAGCCTCCTGGGCTTTTCTGAAAAAGTTGGTCATGAGAGTACAGGTCTTTCAGTAGAGTATAAGATGTAATGTGAGGACTGCACTAGAAAGCAGTAGTAGACAGTTGTGACTGGAAGAACAACAGAAGCTTGGAGGAACAGAAAAGCTGTCTCATAGAAAAGAATTTAATATAAAAATATTTCATTTGCTAAAGATCTTGAAAAGGTTGCTTGTTGCAGGTTATATAACAAGAGGATTCTGTTAGAATATAGAGATTTGATTCCAGCCAGACTAGCCTTCTGTAATAGTTCCTAAATAACTACACATAAAGTTATTCTAATTCCCATTTATAATGTTTTTCTCCCCTGGAAGAGGAGAAAAAGTACCTATTTAAAGTTGTTTCTGTTGCTATAGAAACTGTTTCCCAGGCATCAGTAGACATAGTTCTTTAATAATCTTTTGTCCATAACTGTCAAAAGAGTAGGAGTCACAGGTGTTCTGGCAAACATGTGCATGTATGTCTGGAACAAAGTTAGAAAATGCATCAATGTAAAGAGTATAATATGCATTTACTGGTGTCTGTTTATTTTTTAATTGTATATTGTTCTATAGGTGCAGAATAATGTTAAACATGGAGTGTTAACATTACATTAAGAAAGGATTTTAGGAATATAGGGCAAATCCAAAGTTTCAGCTTGGACCATCACCAATACAAACCATCCACTGCTTCTTGGGCTCAGGAATCAGTGGCATCACCTTCCTCCTCTTCCCAGCCCATTACAAAGGCTCTCCATGTCTGTGTTTTCCAACGTTGATTCAAAATTGCTGGTTTCCAACCATAGGTTACCTTATCCCCTTCAAGGCTAATGTTCTTCTTCAAGGCTAATGTTCTTCAATGAGTTGTTCCATTCTGGTAACCATAGCTCTGATTGACAGCAGTGCCTGTCATGGCCCCTCCCCTCCAGTAGTCAGGTGCTGCCTGAGGCACCCATTTTGTCCTGCTATAATCTCTACTAATTGGAAGTTGCTGGTTTTTTAGAAACAATTTTACAGTTACAGTTTTACAGCCCTTACAATGACTAATCTTCAACCCTTGATACTCCCTTCAGCCCTTACATCTCTGAGGGGCAATCTTTTGGCTTCTATCCAGGCTATTTATTCCATAAATTTTCACTTCCCTTCTCTTGATTTTTTTAAAAGATATCTTTTAAGTTGCAACTAGGAATTTTGCTTTTTTTATGAAGCTGATTTATCAGTACTTCCTTGCTATAAAATTTCCATAAACCTATAGAACAATAATGAAAAAAAATGTTTAATTATGACAATGGAAAAGAAAAAGAGAGGCCTCTATTAATGTCAAAGGAAACAATATGGAAAACCATGTATGGAAATATCTGAAGTAGCAAAGGAAAGACACCGGGATTATTAAATGGGAATCCCAAGGCTCAGGCAAATAATTTAGCAACTTTTAAACAATGTTAGACTAGTAGAGATTTAGTTTTTCGTGCTACTATAAAAAATCTTAGAGGAAGAATTTGAAACAAGTGTAACAAGTGTAACAGTCACTTGTAACAAATTTTCCAGTGCAGTGTGATCTGTGTTTGAGACTGCAGACATCAAACTTTTAATTTTGATTCCATTCCATCTCCAACAACCATTAGAATCCAACACCACTAAAAATGATCATCTCTTGCATTGTTAGAGAGGGTTTTCCCCATTAGCATCTTGTTAAGAAAAAAAGTTCAAAGTTCAAACTTCCGGTTTGAACGGCTTCGGCACCAGACGGGGATTTGCGATCGTGCGCAATCCCTGTCTGGGCTCACCGCCGGAGTGCCCCAAACCAGCCGGTTTTGGGGCTATAGTCACCCCGTAAAGGTGACTGAAGACAGGGGGGCACCCAGCAGGGTAGAAAGAGAGCCACATCTCTCCTCCCCAGCTGGTAGAATCCCCTTTTCTGAAGGCGGCAGAGCGGCGGTCAGCAATGGCTGCCACAAAGAAGCCTTCAGCCAGGAAAGATTGTGCTGGAGGAAGTTAAAAGGTGAAAGTTT
>JANHFN010002252.1:8054-24093 GCA_032468175.1 Toxicocalamus goodenoughensis | reverse complement strand
CTGCCTGAGAGTACTCAGGGCTGGCATTCCAAGACAGATCCTTGTGTCTTCATTCTTTGCGCAGCCGGTCAGCCACATACATGCTTACTGGAGGCACAAGCAACTGGAGAGCCATTTGCTGGAGATGCTTTAGTTCTGGATTTCATACAATGAGAGGTGTTGAAATAACTGTCCAACTGGACCCAATTAATTCTACATAGAATAGAATTCTTTACTGGAGATATTTATTCTTTAGAGGAGATATTCAGTTCTGCGTACAACTGACTACTTAAAGCAGCCTTTATAGCTACATTAAAATGAATCATCAACTTTTAATATATAATCAAGAAATGCATTACTGCAAAAAATGATGATGGACAATACTGAAGTAGCCTTAAATCATTATCTTCAATCTGATGTCCTCCAGGCTTGTAAGCTATGTCCCTACTTGGATTTTAATCACAGTATAAATATGACATGGAACATCTATTTTTTGCCATGTCCCTGTATTGTTATCTTGTCTTGTCTTCAATCCATGACTGAAACAAACTTAGTAAAAGCAAAAGGTTTGTAAGGGAAGAAGTGGCAGAACCATGGAGTGGAGTTAAAAGAGTGATCAACCTAGAATCTCTACATAGCCACAGCAGATTAAGTCCAACCCTTCTCCCTTGAATTCCATTGACCCCTATGTAACTCCTAGCAGGTACTAACAATTAGTTGAGAATATTCCTGTTAATAGATGGGTAGCTCTAAATTAGTTTAATTAGATCTTCACATATGGACCTGATCTTTTGTGTCTGACAGATTTACACAATTAAAGATAAACCATTATTTTACAATCATTATATTATGATTGTAATGTACTACATAATCATGGCATATTATATTATGGTGATGTATTGTAGTTATTAGTAAATCAGTGACTAGTGGTTTTTAATGGCTATGATTCACTAGGCCATAAGGTTTGATTTTGATTTTGATTTAGTATGCTATAGAAGTATAGCAAGTTCATTATTCAACCAATAGACAAACAACTTAGCTCAAAGTGTGAAACTAGTAGTTGAAAGCCTTTTCTAACAGTTTCCTTGTTTACATACATAGTATCCATCAATCCATAGAATGCTAACCATATACAAGCCATCTGGGTAGTATTTTTTTTTACAAAGCAAAACATACACTTACTTCTGTTTTTTGCACATAATTAGCAACAACATATTTACAATTAAGATCTGGCTTCCATTTTGAGTTTTTACTGATATGGAACTGATTCTGTGCATTCCAAACAGGCACTTTTTTTTAAACAGACATTATACCTTTCAAATTTCATACAATTAATAATTCTAGAAATGCTTTTAAAAATTAGCAATATTCTCATGTTTCCAGCATGGCTTGTCCTTCATATACAGCATTGTTGTTGGCTTTTATTTTGATTTTGTTTTATACATGATTCTGCCTTATAATACGCAGGTAAGAAGCTGAATCTAAAATGTGGGTGTGGAAGCATATTATCATTTTATCACTCTCTCACAGAGTGATTTTACAATGTATTGAATGATCTACCTCTCCTGCCTCTTTTCTTTAATAACAACTTTCATGTTCTTTACTTAATTACTTCTAATTATTTGAGATGAAGCACTAATGTGCTTGGCTTGGCAGCAGAAAAGATGACATGCTCTTTGCTCTAATTTACAGCCAAATTCTAGATTCTAACTCAAGTTAAATAGCATCTTAAATAGCATGTGTGGATTAATTTGGATGTTTGTAGTCTATCTTGGCTGCGAGTTGGAAATCCATCAATGCAATCAATTGTTGCACTGTGAATTATTGTACGGATAGTATCTTGCTCTGCGTACATGAGGGATGTGCATTCTATACCTTCTGCAACCTACCTAGCTGTGGAATTCTGGAAGTTGAAGTCCACCCACCTTAAAGCTGCCAAAGTTGAGGAAAACTGCTCTGGTTTGCAAGAGGCTCTGAACTCCTTTTTGGTAGTCCCAAAATCTCTTGGATCATGTTGCTAAAATTCAGTGCCTAATTGTTAAATATAAATTGATTTCTTGTCATTTTCCAATGGGAATATAAAATAACAAGGTAGCATAGTGCATCTAAAAAGCTTCATGTCAGAAACTCCCTCAAACAAGCTATAAAATAAAATAAGCCACTTCATCTGTGTGATGATATGATCACCCTTTAGATGCTGCTATATAAAACAAACTAGTATTAAAAAAGGTGTGGCCTCAGTTATTAAAAATGGTTTCCTAGCCATATCTAATTAATAAAGAATTGTAATTACACCCTAATTATATAAAATGACACAGTAACCTTTCCTGTGGGTTTTTTTCCCCTTCTGGTGGGACTGGTCTAGCAGGGCAATCTGATCTTCCCAATTATGGGATGGAGCATATTGCTTCTGCTTTCACCTTTCAGCCCCAATCCAGGAGCCTTCGTGACAAACTATTTTGGTGATGAATTTATGTTTATAGCTTGAAATAGATCTATATTAGTCTCCCTTTATTTCTTTGTCGGTAAATATAAATTTCCTGTGGATTGTACAGATATAAGTGGGCACCTGAAGATTATATTTACATCCCCAAAAGCATGTTTGTGGCATATACAGATACAGATTTGACTTACAACAATTCAGTTAGTGACTGTTCAAAGTTACAAGGGCACTCAGAAAAGTGACTTATGACCATTTTTCACATAAGCATTGCAGCATCACCATGGTCACATGATCAAAATTCAATGCTTAGCAATTACTCATATTTATGATGGCTGTAGTATCTTTGGTTTTGTGTGATCGCCTTTTGTGACTTTTTGACAAGCAAAATCAATGAGGAAGCCAGATTCACTTGACAACTATGTTAGTAGCTTAACAACTGTAGTGATTAATTTAACAACTGTAGAAAGGAAGGTTTGAAATTGCGCAAAATTCACTTACCAAATGTCTTGCTTAGCAATGGAAATTTTGGGTTTAATTGTAGTCGTAAGTCAAGGACTTCTGTCATGTATCATACGGAATTTTTTCTAGAACTTTTATATTTTGATTTGAGGGAGACGGGTGGTTTAGAAATGTGAAATATAAATGAATACAATTTCACTGTCATTTAGGATTTCTAGACTGATATCTAATGTGGAATATAAATAGTACAATTGCCCCTCAGAAAAGAAAGTAGGTATTTCATTATTTTTTTAAAAAAAACTAGATATAATTTGCCTATAAGACAAACACATAAGAAAAAAAATAAAAATTATTTATGAAACTTTGAGAGAATGTATATTTGGTAGAATCAACTAGAAAAAATGGAGTTGTTTTATATGTAAACCCACAGTTACAACCAAATATTCTTAATGAATGATCACCATGGCAGGCATGTAGGGGTTGAAATCAATTGGAATTCAACTAAAATTATGATATTAGTATTACATGTGCCAAATGATAACAAGGCATATATTTTAAGGAACTAATAGAATTGTCTTATGAAAATTGTTTTTTTAGGGGGAGATTTAAATGGTGTGGTTTGCTGACAAAAAAACCCAGAATCTCTGTGAAAAGAATTAAATCAACACCATTGCCTTTTTTTCAAATTATGGACAACCTTGAGCTTATAGATATACAGAGATATATAAATGGTTGGTGATTCTAAATAATATATTCATTCTTTTTTGAATGGCACAGATCTTTCTCAAGAGTAACTAGTTTTGGGTTTCTAACAAACTTACTACATGTACTTATAAAGAGGAGGTATTACGAAAATATCTTTTTCAGATCATAAGCCGGTGACTTTAATATATAAGGGGAAAGGCAAAACTTTGCTGCAAAAAAGTCTCACATAGTGGTTCTCCCCTGTCCCATTGCTTTTGTCCAGTCTCCTGCCCTTTAAGTTTTAGATGCCAACAGTTGATCTTGAGGAAAAAAAGGAAACTTTTAAAACATCTTTCTTCTCTTTTTGTCATTTGTTTAGCTTGCATGGTAGTTTCATTTCTTTATCCAGTGTAATGGCCCTTGTTAGACAGAAGGGTGCTGTTTCTTCAATAGAATTTTAAAAAGTCCATAAAGAGTCTGTCTGACTGGAAGAATTACTCACCTGAAGCATCTGCCACAGATGGAGCAGACTGCCAGCTGAGTAAAACAGCAGGGGGACCTGCTGTTGGCCAGATTTGACTGTATCAGTGCAGGTGTCACCGCAGTTAATAAGAATTACTATTTTGGCTTGTTTTTAGCAATTTTAGAGGCAACAGTGCTACAGACGAAATCTTTATAAGCCATAAATACAGAGGAAGGGACACTTTTTAAGTCAAAAAGAAAGAAATTGATATGACACACACTTTTATTATCATTTGTGTTTTTCTTTGGCATTTCTGAATTCTAAACACCACAGTAGGAAGATGAATTGTGCCAGAGTAGCTATTTCATTTCTACTCCAGCAATGGGGAAGTAACAAGAAAAATAAAGAAACTTACAAAAGCTCAAACACAGCAGACACGCAACATTTTATCTGAATCCTTGTAAAGAAGGTGTAGCTTGATTGTTTTAAACTCTGAGTGCAATGGCTGTAGACAACTGGGTAACACTACCGTCACAAACTGGAGTATTTCTAATGCATGAATAAGCACATTTTCCTTGAAAATAAACATTTAGGAAAGTATCAAATAGTTTACATAATACATATTCACATTGAGCATCTATGTATATGACCAAGCAGCCTATCCTTGACTATAACATTTTTTGAACAATAAGAAGACATAGTGTTGCAGTAATAAGCATCAGTCTTATTAACCCTAACACAGCAACATGCTAGCTTCAAGGTTTGTTGTCAAGGTTTGATTTGTTGATGGTTAGTCATCTGCTGTTCTCTGGTCATTTGGGAATATAACAGTCTTGAATCTGTCCCTGAAATCCACACCTAATTGCATGATTGCTTATGAAGTTGCTAGTGCATTTTATGGATTACTAAGAACACGAGTGTCATCACAGTGTTGTCACATGACATATAATGACTTTTCTCCCCTTCACTAAACTGGGCATGGCCAGTGCATGATTCATCTGGCCCAGAGGCTGCAAGTTTGACAGCCCTGACATAGAAGATTTCATCACTATAATAACCTATGAAGTAGACCTGCAAAAAAATGGGGATAATATTCAGTTTTGGACTGAATATATGAATTTTCCTACTGTCACTCCAACAAAATGTTTTATTCTCTCTCAAGAGTCTAGAGCTTATCTAGGAATTTTAGGAAGTATATCTGTTTTTATGAGAATTTGAATGGATATTATGACCATTCTATATAGTTTCTACTGTTTACTGCACCAAACACAGAATCTTCTCAAGAAATGCTGCATTTTTGTTCATTATTATCATTAATACCAAACATTGGCTTTGCAGCTAAGGAAAAATGCAGTTTTTGGAACTAGAGCAGCTTTGGGTAAAGAACATATGTGGATTTTGGGTTTGATTCCAACAGAAGTACTGATTTGATTTTCAAAAGGCTCACACAACTTCACATTTTCAAAAAGGGATGTTTTATATACATTACATTCCTTCTGCTTGAACCATTCCAATAAATTCCACAAGTTCCTTGGAATGTATTTAGAATGGATCATATTTGTTTGTTTGTTCATTTCTTGCCTTTATTATTTTTATAAATAACTCAAGGCAGCAAACATATCAAATACTCCTTCCTCTTCCTATTTTCCCCGCAACAAAACTGCGATGTGGGTTGGACTGAGAAAGTGACTAGCCGAAAGTCACCTAGTTGGCTTTCATGTCTAAGGTGGGACTAGAAGTCATGGTTTCCTGGTTCCAAGCTTGGTGCCTTAACCCCTAGATTAAACTGGTTCTTTATGTACATTTCAATTGGATTCCCAAAAGCAAAATAAGATAAACTTTTGTGGTTGGAAAAAGTAATTCAGATGGTGGCATGCAATGGATTTCAAATGGCATTATACCAAAGTGTATTTATTGTAAAGACTGAAAAAGTTCCTGTGTTCTGAATATTTTATTTGCATATATGGGAAACATTCATGAAAGTCTGTCTATTTTTTTGGTGCAAATTCTAACAAAGGTTAACATCTTCATCACACAAGAACAAATTTATATTTCTGAAATCATC
Organism: Toxicocalamus goodenoughensis; assembly: GCA_032468175.1. Classification (NCBI taxonomy): domain Eukaryota; kingdom Metazoa; phylum Chordata; class Lepidosauria; order Squamata; family Elapidae; genus Toxicocalamus; species Toxicocalamus goodenoughensis. The sequence continues at coordinate 18,000 of JANHFN010002252.1, read as the reverse complement.
CCAAGCCATCTAAATTACATGCTTCATATGGCACTGCCTTTGAAAACTATTTGGAATCAGAATATTACAAACATATGAGTTGTGTCAATAAATCTCAAGTCTAGTATAGCACATCTAATATCATATTCCAAGCTTTTGGAGTTTTGTCCACAGGAAAGCCAGTGTATATTATGTCTGCCATCTAACATATCTTAACCAACTCCATAGATTGTGTGATTGTTTTTGTCATAGATTAGATCTTAAGAGATAGTGTTTAACTTCAAATTCCAAACCATTAGGACTTAGAAGATCCTGCTCGTCTGTCTTTATATCTATATCTATTTATCATCTATTATCTCTATCTCCCTATCTATATCTACAGGATAGGATACTGCTATTCTCAATGTATTTTTACTTCTTCAAATTGTAGTAACCTAGGTAGTATTGTAAAAGTTCAGCTGTACAGTGATATCTCGGTACTTGTTAATTGGTTTGGGGGATTTAATGAGTACTAAAAATGGCCATGTAACTATCACATGACCCTTTGTTTCAGCCAGGAAGACCTTCCTGTCTGTCCCTTTTCCTATGTCAATGACATTCTCAGGATGGCCAGCTTCCTCTCCACTGTCTGCAGTTGTCCCCTGCTTCCTTTTGCAGTGACCTTCCTGGTGTGTGGCTGACTTCCTGTCTGTTGTCCGCAGCTGTCCCCTATATTGCAGCATATCGAATACCAAATAAATGATGAGTACTGGGACATTTTCATGTCAAAATTAATCGAGTACCAAATTTGATGAGTATTAAAGCAGTCAAGTTCCAAGGTAGCACTGTATAAGCTAACTTATATACATAAATTCACTTCTAGTTGACCTCTTCTAGTGCTTTTCCATACTTTCTTTTAGAAAGCTTTACAAAAGTGAGCATTTTAGGACAGCTATTATTGGAAAATATTGTATTTATATAGGACATTTTATGGAATCTTTACTTTCAAAAGTTTATATACATTACATCACCTGCATTAAAAATTTTATTTATTGTATCATTTGTAGAATATTAGTAGAAAAAAGTATAGTTTGTAGAGCACATTGATCTTGTCTACACTGATGATCTTGTCTGCACTGATTATTCTTGAGAAGAACAAATGAATGAAAAATCCCTAATGACAATATTGGTATTATTTGTAAGAATGGTAGAAGGATGTCTGGATTCCATTATTAGCAGGAATGTTCACAGGGTCTGTCATGCCCTCGTCAGAATCCGAATCTGTGGGGAAAGATGAGCTGGAACAAGAGCCGACAGAGATTGAGAGGGCAGCTCCATTGGCCTTGAAGGAAACTGGGGAAGGGCAGAATCAGTCCAGGCAAGGGTTTTCTGAATTAGTAAGGCCTGCAGGAGCAGGAGAGAGAGAGCTAAGGAGAAGAGCAAGGACTACTCCCTCCTGATCTAAGAGCAAGGAGGGAAGAGAGATGGAGAGATCAACACAGATTGAGCCAGCTTTGAGGGAGGAGAGTGCCCCACCCCATTTCACAAGGCACACCTGGGGACTGAGATGTAAGGAGGTGCTGGTGGGAGGGGAATTTGTCAGGAACAAGCGTTGAATCTGTGGAGCCTCATGTGCACTTGCCAACGCCTGGAGATTGCTGTACTCTGTGCTTGTGGGGCTTGCCTGGTTTGCCTGCTTCTCTAAACTTCTTGTTCTGGTTACTGTTTGGCTAACCTGCCTTATTGGACTGCTGGCTCTGGGTGCTGTTTGGTTAACCTGGCTTACTGGACTCCTGGGCCTGGTTGCTATGGGGCTAATCTTGCTTACTGGACAACTAGCAGCCAGAGGCTTTTGAAGGTGCATGTGAGAGCTTTGCTCCAGGACTTGTAGTGAAGGGGGAGACATTTGTGGGCACAGTTGGAGCAATAAAGGTGAGTTAGACCTATTCTCTGATTGTGTTCCTTTCGTACCATGCTCCGGGTCATCACAGGGTCTGATCAAAATAGTCCGTATGGCAGTCACAACAGTACAATTGAAGCTCTTTTTTTTTTAAAGTGTGTTACACTTTTTTAAAAATGAGACTCTGTGGATACTGTGATGAACAACTTTTGTAAAAAGAATAATAATACCTCTATTTACAGCCTTTCCTGGTCCAAGTGACTTACTCCATTGATAGAATAATTCAGTAAAACTAGATGAAATTGGAGTAGAGATGAGAAATTCAGCAAAGCAAAAACCGAGATGAAGTTTATATTTTCTTTGGAGGCTTTCCAGGGTTGTTGTTTTTTTGCAGAGGAATTTTCAATTCTATTACTTTCTATTAGTAGGAATAGATAAGTGGAATAATTTACTTTTGTTTATTTCTAAATGAAAATGAAAATTCATTGTCTAGAAGCTAATAATCAGCTAGAACAGTTTTTATTTTTAAAAAAAATGTGATTTGGAAAATCTACAGTTCTTCAAGAACTCAATGGGATTCTGTGAGAGAGTAAGGGCAAAAAATGAAAAAAGAAAAGAAAACTTCACTCAAAAGGAGCCAATTTTCTATTCCATAGCTTGTGTCTTGATTACAGATTATAGAACTTTTTTTTAATCTAACAAGTACCATAATCTGAAAAACAAAATTGAAAAACCCAGAGATAGAACATAAATATACACATGTACGCATCACACTATTCAATATTATTCTCTGAAAAGGATTAAGAAATAATCAGTGATATGAAGCTGAACTTGCTAATCTGAAGCAGAAGAGCATCCTTGGCATGCATTATAAAGTAGCAAATATCATGTACTGTATTTTGGAAAAATTCACAAGGCAAAGTCTTGTTTCACCTAAAATCTTTGTGATGACAATTTAAACAAAAAATCTTTTAATGAGCCCATAATCCCTTGCGGGGTAGAGTCAGGGCAACTGAATGGAGGTGAGTGTTTCCTGCTGGAAGCCCTTCCTGTCTCCAATGCAGAGTTCAAGCTGATATTTACTCACTGCCCAGAGAGAGAAATATCTCTACCTAGGATTGAACTCAGAGCCTCCTGATTGTGAGGTGAGACAAAGATTGTGAGACAATGACAAATTTCCTTTAAAAGTATTTTGCAATGCATACGCCTCTTGCAGATTAAAGATGGATCAATTGGGAATTCTTGGATCCTATCTGTAACATGGCTTCAATTGCATTGTACTCTGAAGTCTGGAGTTTTTCCAGTAGCTAAATACTCATATGAGAAACATAGCCAATGCATTGATGGATGGATTGATCAAAACTTTACAAGCTGTGAATTCTTCTGCTAGGGGAGTTTATTGAAGAGAAGAGACACCCAGGTAAATTACTGCTTGTTTTTTTGGCGGCTAGCCACCAATTAGAAAAAGCCAAAGACTTTAGTAGAATGTCAGACAGACATGTTGCAGTGTTTCCAAAATAAAAAGCAGAAAGGAGAACAAAAACACTGTAACCTTAAATGATCAATATGGACAAAGCAGAACCAAACACAGTTTATTACTTGCTTCCAAATAAACTAGTAAAGTTGGATGGTTAAAAAAATACTTTTTAAAATACTTTTTAGCAAAAGAATCCGGATCAATTAAAATTCTGCAAACTGCATAAGTCTCTGATGAATCTCATTTATTCATGCTACTTCTGTTGAAAAAACAATGATTGACACAACTTCCAAGAAATAAAATAAATATGTAATGTGTGGACGGATTACAGTGTGAATTTCTAAAATACTTTTAAAACACAAACTTTCTGAAAAAATGAATGCTGCTGATTTTAATTTTCAATCGATACCTGCTTATGGTATCATACCACATCTAGACAAACTATTTAAAATGCTCTTGAACTAGCAAATATTTTCCCATTTGCTTCCTCCAATTCCTTTTGGGAATCTATATTATTGAAACCTTTGTTCCATTTCATTTGAAAATTACAGTTCCCTAAAGCCATTCAGTCTTGTCCAAGTTAACAATAGGACTGCCCCAACAGTTTGAAAGAGGTGATTTGTGACAACATTAGAAGATTTCAGAAATTATTGTTTGTTGGATTGTTTGCTAGCTATTAAAACCAGAGCAATAGAATTGGAAGAAACTTTATCTGGTACACTCACTCATCCATGATTGATGGTAGCATGGTGAAAAGAATATCCTTGGAATATTACTAACAGTAATGTCTTGAAAGATATTATATATGCTCCAAGAAATTAGCCAATACTTATTATTGGGTTTGCATCCTGGGAGAACTTATTCTACCTTTGAGTAAAATTAAGATATTCTAGTAACAAGATTGACATTTGTACAACTTTCAAATGGCTCTGAATTTTTTGGAGACCTCTGGCAAACCCTAGTCTGTCCTTCTAAATTTTTATAGTATTGTCTTCCTAGTTCCATAACAGAGATTTAAGTGTAAATAACAAGTAAAATCAAGAACTGTTTGAGAGATTGCATTGGATGTATGCAACTAGATGTTTCCATATTTTTCCCAATATATCAAAGAGCATAAACAGTAGAAATCAGTAACTGTAAAATTGATTTAAAATGTCTGAAAGCTTTTTAGTTTTTAGTTTTGCTTGTCTCGAGAGCAGCAAGCAATGTATTATTAGAGAAATAAAGAAATCCATGGTTTTCATTACGTAGTATTGGTTATTCTATTGTTATTAGTTGAGAGACATTTACAGTCATGAAACATTGAATGCATTACTGTAGAAGTAAGTGTGCAAGTAACATTTTTTTTGAGTTGTGTTGCTTTCTGTTCCATAGTAGATATTTTAAATGAGGGATGCTGTGTAAATGAGTGTTATTTTATTTTTGTACACTTTTTATACATTTTATAGATGTGAGATTGAATTGTTAAGGAAAATTGTTATACTCTTCCTGTGTGAATATTTAAATGAGTATACTGGCAAAATTTTGGTGGGAGTCCATAAAGCTATAGTTTTCTTTCCTTTTTAGGTAGCGTAATACTAGGCTAGGCATGAGGTCTGTTCAGTCTCTTTTTATGACCCTTTAAAATTGTTACAAGTAAATCTTACATGTGATTCACAAAATAATGTAAAAGGGAGATATGGCTAATATGATGGTTTCATCTGCATGCATGAATTTGCTGTTAATTTATTTGACATATCTGTAGAAGAAATCCATTATTTCTGATACCAATATTTCCAAAGGTTATATATTCCCAGGCTTGTCTATTTTGAATAGACTTATCTTTTCCATCTGGGGAATTTTTCAGCATTGTTTGATTGCAGCCTAAATATTTGAATGAAGAATGGCATTTACAAAGCTACATAGATTGCATAAAAGACAAACTTTTGATCTTCTTGTGACAACTTCTTGAACTCCTTGTGGTAACATTTTTGAGCATCCACGGTCGATGTGGGATATTTAGGAAATGGGAACTGAATATCTGGCTTGTCTCACCCATTTCTTTTGTTTGCTGGGGTGATTTGGTCCAAAAGGATTACAAAAAATAGTTTGCCATACTCATTTACTGAGAATAAGTTTTTTGATTTATTTTAAAGTTTAAAACTGATACAGGATTCCATTCAAAGTGTTTCACATATGGTATCACAGCATAGGGCAGTATTATTATTAGACATATCCTCTTCAGATACAGGGGGCATGGTGAAGATGTAAGACAACAGTTTGCCTAAGGCTACCTGTTGCATTCATGGCTGAGATGAGATTTTAAAGTCGGGCCCACTGTCATGTATCCATTGCACAACATGAGCTGTCTAATAACAACACAGTGGCAAAATATCTATAGGCCACAATACAAAACACACAAGCCAGTGCTTTCTATTTTCCTGCTCCATCTTCTTGTGCCTAAATATTGAATTTCACATGAAACATAGCTTACACATAAGGGGGTGAGTTGGGTTGGTACATTGGATCGCTCTTCCAAGAAACGTAAGGGGACCACAGGGAAAATAACCCTTTTGTTACAGGCTGAACTACAATAAATTTATTCTATCCAAGAAGAAAGAAGCTTTTAATACTTGTCCTCCTAACTCTGGATGGTAAAAATAATTTCCCCTCCCCCATGAAACTTCCCAAACTTAGAATCTCTTTTTCACTTAACTTAGGAAGAAAAACTATTGGCTTTCCTGCTGTTAAAGAATTATAACTCTGTGTCCTTCAGCATTGGTCAAGTTGATTCCTGAAAGCACCAGCCAGGGTGAGAATTTAAAAGTTATAAAACAAAAACCTGTAAAAGGTACCAGGTTGGGCAAAATTGCTTTAAGAAATGTAAATAAATGTTTAAAAAATTTATCTCCACATTCTATCTTTATATCAATGTTAGAATTAGAAAAATTCATGAGGTCAGCAGTGGTTTATCAGCAGAAGTCATAGGTAATCCAAAGTTGTTAATATTCCTACACAAATGTCAACATCTTTGCATTGATTCTGCAAAGAACAATTCCATAATCCCATACTCGTCCCCCCTCTTATATATATTCAACAAAGATTTTGAAGGTGAATTTACATGACATACATAAGCTTAAATGTTCTTTCCCAATTAAGTAAAAAAAATGATTGTGCTATTAAACATCAGTTTAATATGGTGGATATTATTCTCTCTCTCTCATATTAAGAAGTGCTTTATTATCAACCAAAAATGGAGAGGTTAATCCTTTACCATTAATCACATGCAAAACGATCAGCAACAAGCAAAGAAAGTATAGGTTCCACTGCCTCCTTTCAGATTTCCATGAGAAAATACATATGTGTGAACTTTGTTCCTAAGATCCCTTCTCTCCTTTAGCAAATTGTGTCCATTGCTTTGCCTGATGCTGTAAATTGCTTCTGAGGACACCAAATGTGTCAGGTCTGTCTATGTCCTTTCTATTTTCAACAGCCTCCGTTGGGCATATTGAAGAATAATAGGATGAACTTGAACAAAGAAACATGTGGACTAAACAATGTGGACATTTCCCTAACAGTAAAATGTATTAAGATGGAGAATGGCTCTCCAGAATGTGTGGCTAAGCACCCTATTGCGTGGACAATTTAAATAGGACAGAGCATGCTAAGAAATATAGTAATACAGCAAAATCAAAATCAAAAGAAAACTAACTTGAACCAGACAGGGATTCTAAAATGGATCTTCTAAAATCATTTACTAGACTTTATGTTTTAAAACAGTTAATTAGAAATATTGTTTTATGGGTTCCAACATCTTGCTAGGGTATCCACATTTCCATTACTCTCTTTCATAATTTTCACTTCAAAACCTGTGTAATATGTCTATGTGATCATTATGTGTGTTTTTCTACGTATTGTTTATTTTGATAAGACATGTAGCTACCTTTGTGGGATATGCATTAAATTTGTACAACTCATTTCCATGGCAGAAGAGACATTTCTCTTTTGAGGAATTTTGCAGTTTATTATGCCCCCTAATTTGTTCAGCATTCTTTCCACAATTCTCAAACTTTTCTCCATGTAATTTGGATGTGTTGTGTGTCAAGTACTGCATTCTAACCACTGTGCCTTCATGGACTTGCTTCAACAGGGTTTCCTGCCTGAGCAGGGGTTGGACTAGAAGACCTCCAAGGTCCTTTCCAACTCTTATTCTATTCTATTCTAAGTCAAAGAATGGAAACTTTTAAAACCATGTAGCCTTTAATAGGCAAAAGGTGTCCACCACATGGAATGTGTCCTAAATGTTTCCCTTATTTTGCTTGGTTAAGAAAGAGGAAAGAATTTTGAATGTATTGTGCAGCAAAAGAAGACTTCCACCCATTGTGAGACATTCCAGATAACAAAAGAAAAAATATTTTTTTTGTTGATATCTTTCAATCTGCAAGGGAGCACCCTTGATTCTCTTATAAAGGGAGCTGTTTGCGTCAGAAGCATGGCAAAAGAGATCTTGGCACCCCTCAGTATTCCGTATATTCAATTAAAGTGTTATTGGCTGACCATTCCATGTGACATAAAGATATACTTCTTGCTCTATTTTAAAATGAATGTCACAGAACAAATACCCACCTAACACATGTAGATTCTGTTATGGCCATTCTGTCAGGCTACATAACTTTTTCCCATTCAATTAACAAGAATGAACTTATGAACACCAAACGTATCAAAAGGAATCCTTTATTGAGATGATACAATTCATGTAAGAGTTCAAAGCAGTGTCTGAAGTCCCTCAGGCATACAGGGATAGATAAGGGAGTTTAGGAAAAAAAACACCTTATCTCGATGTGTATTTAGTGAAACAAAAGCCAGTATGTTCATTTCCCCCACCCCTTCTGTAGAAAAAATCTTTTTCACAGTTTCCCAGGGCATACTTAATTTCCCCCCATCGCCTTTTTAGAACAAACTTTTCCAGAGATTCCCAGGACACATCTCACTATGGAATTTTTATGATCTTCTCATCTCCTGGCTGTGCCTCTCAGAGGTGATAGGTTCCAGCCATCTGGCTTTTCTCCCTCCATTGTATCATGTGTGGGTTATAAAAATTCGATGTAAGATTAAATATATTCAGGTTACATCAAGAAATGATTTCTTTATCAGCCTCCCCCTCCCCTTTTCTTCTTCCACTGAAGAAATGACAGGTACACGGATCTGACAAGTTCCCAACTCAAAGTCATCTCTGAGGCTCTTGACTCTAAAGCTCAAAGACATTAAAATTCATGCTAGCAAATGCAGCAACTTTTAAATGCTTCTTTCAGTGAGTCTTAAAACAAGCCTCTAAGATAGGCTAATGCTAAACCCTACAGGTTTAGCCACCTCTCAAAAATGGAGCTTTGATTCCTCTTCTGTCAGGTATATGCAGGCAAAGCTGGAATCCTTTGCTCTCCAAACCTTCACAGCTTTAAAATTGTTGAGCGACCTCCCCCACTACTCTCAAGTTACTTGTCATAACTCACCCCCCCCATTTGAGATCCCCAGTCCCAATGTCTAATGTGAACCCACCCTGTGTGGTTTGTTCATTGAACTAAGCAGCAGGTCATAGAAAACCAAAGCCAATAAAAAGCAGGTTGTAACCCTAACAAGGGGCTAAAGAATTCACAGCTGAAAGGACATTTTATTTGAGGCATTCTTATTCACAATTGCTTTGGTCCCAGACCTTACTCTGACCTCTCTCTATTGTTTTACTATATTCCTCTTCCTGTCCCCTTTTGCCTCCCTTGGTCTTTTGGAAAAGGAAAGACCATCAGAGCCCCTATGCTTGGATTTAAACAACAGAAGAGGGCAAGAAAATTTTTCAATTAATTTAACTCATTTTAAAAAATTAAAGTGGAAAAACAAATCTAGAACCTGCAATGTAGGCTGATTCAGTTAACATCATACCTTCCAATAGGAGGTACAAGCAAAAACATGTTGTAAAACATTACGTAAATCAGTAAAATCAGTGAAAAAAGCAATGTACATATGCTGTAATTGCTATTATCTCCAATGAACATAATGTATGGAACATTAGTCCAATGGATTCCAAGTTTGATCCTAAAGAAAGAGAGGAATATTCAACTGCACAGGTGTTCTAAATGAAAAGTCTACATGGAGGGATGTAAGCAGTGGGATGCTACAAGGTTCCTTCTTAGGCCAGTACTCTTCAATAACTTCATTAACTACATAATCGAGGGAGTAGAAGGGGAACTTACCAAATTTGCAGATGAAACTAAGCTGGCAGGAATAGCTAACACCCAAGAAGATAGGCTCAAGATCCAGATGGATCTTGACAGACCAGAACACTGGGCTGTATTTAACAAAATGAAATTCAATGTAGAGAAAAGTAAAGTCCTACACTTAGGCAAGAAAATCCAAAAGTACACATACAGACTGGGTGAAACCAGGCTCAATAGCAGTTGCTGTGAGAGGAATCTTGGAGTCTTAGTGGATAACCAGCTAAATATGAGCCAGCAGTGTGCAGCAGCAGCCCAAAAAGCTAATGCAATCCTAAATTGTATTAACAGGGATACAATCAAGATCAAGGGAAGTACTAATACCACTCTATAAAGCCTTAGTAAGACCACACCTAGAGTACTGCA
>JANHFN010002248.1:0-14407 GCA_032468175.1 Toxicocalamus goodenoughensis | reverse complement strand
AAGCGGGGCGGGGTGTTTTTTTGGGGGGAGGGGGGCGCCTCCGATTGTGTGTCCCTCCCAGTCTAGGGTGTGCTAGGCTGAGGTTTACGGGCCACTTTCAGCCCAAAGAAATATACCTTGTGACGATTGCCCCGCCGTCTCCAGTTTAAGGAAACAAATCGGATTGCTTTCTGTACATCTTGCTGCATGTAAAATAACCATTTGCTACGGTAGTTAGAAAAGTTTTAAAAAAAGCCAACAGAAATGTCTTCTTTTTCTGGCTGTGATCATTCTTGCTTATAGGCCTGTAAATCTGGCATACGGATTAGGAAATCCCTTGTTGTCATTTGATTCAGTTAGATCTGTTTTAAAGTAGATGTGTGCAAGATTACAGTGGGAGTGTCCTAAATTTAATTTAGCAAAACTTGCTGTTCCTGTTCTGTGTGCCTTTCAGTAGTATTTTGTTTTCTCAAGGTTACTGTAATAAATGGCTTATTTACAGGCCAGCTGTATACCTGCCCTGTCAAAAAAATATTGTTGAATTCAAACAATTTTAAGTCAATAGAATATTGTTGCTTTAAATCCATGTTACATGTGGGTTGATAGTTTGTCATGCAGACTTTTCTGCCCTCTCCATATGTTTCTGGCAAACTTCACTATACAACCTAAACTAGTTGGAAAAATCCCTGCCTTTGAATCTGGATTTCTTGTGCAGTTATAGACAAAACTGCAATAAGTATCAGAGTCTTTTGCTCAACTTTAATTTTCTTTTCATTTCTCTATCCTTTCTACTCTGAAGAGTAACCCATTAAGAAAACCACGTTTTCTTGTTCTTTAATTGCACCATGCCTACCACTTAATGAAAAATATGCTTTCTTCAGAACAGTAGCAGTTGCAACTGAACCATTCTCTACATCGCTGAATCTGAAAAACTCTCTTCCCAACAAGATGACAATAATGAAAATTACAAAGTTATATTTGTATATAATTTTATATTATATGGAATACAAAAGTTTAAAGTATTAAAAAGTCCCAAAGACATGCAACTGTGCAAAAAAAAAATTGATGGTTGACAAATGGTTGGTAAAAAATAAATGCTGACACAAAAAATGTAAGAAAATTGAACAATGATTGCTATGCATAGTCTTTTGCATGGTGATCCACTTATTTGCATTCATATTTGACATATGGCTTTCTTCTACATGCACCCTATTAAGGCAGGCCTCAATGTGCAGAATGTAGACTGAATTTTTTTCACAAATCTGTAAATGAGGACATTTGTTACTTACAGTGATTTCAAGAACTACATGCCATGTGAGGAGTTTTATTTTACATCTATGAATAGTATCCATTTTAAAATAAATAAGGAAAGTTTAATAATACAGTTTCCTGGATTTTATTCATTATTGGGGGTATTCATCACAGTTGATAGAGGGAGTATTGAGTGAAACATGCACTCCACAATTCAGATACAATACTGAAAATGGAAGTGGAATGTTCTAAAATGTGCACGAAAAGAGCAAAGAGAGCTGCTTTTTACTAAGGAAAATGAATGCATATTGACTAACGTATGGAAGAAAATCTACACTGATTTGTAAAAATAGTTGAATAAACATTCATAAAATAGCAAGATACACTTAAGGGGTGCTCAATAAATTTTATCAACGTTAAGTTCATGGGAACAAAAACAGTTACGGCATTCTAAGCATTACATTACTGTATTCTGCACAAGCTGTGCTGCTTTACAGTCTCATCACTGGAATAAAGTGGTACCACAACATGGAAAAAGTAAGGGACTTTGCTCTGAATCTTCAATTAGTATCAAAGAGGACTGTTTCGCTTTGCCAAGCCACTTAGATTCAATAGAAAAATCTGTTTAGCCATACAGTTTTACAAAAACCAATAGCTGTGTTGCCATGTTTGATTCTGCTTAGCCTATATGAAAGAGATACACATAATTTCTATACTTTATGAATATTTTGTTCATTAATCTATTTCAAGTTCTGTGTTCTTCCTTATTGGTCAAATTTATAATTTTACAGCACTAGACTAGCAATAGTCTAATTATAAAGACAAATAACAAAAATAAGACCTTTTTAGAACAGAAATTGGTGTTTAATTAAGATATGACTAAAAACTTTATTTTTGGAAAAAAAATCTAGAAAATATTTTCAAAAATGGTAATGTCAATAGGAAAAAATACCCAAGGATGCCAAATGTAATCAGATATTTAGGTTCTTTGTGTAAATTATGTAAAAACCCTCGGGAGTGGGGCGGTATAGAAGTCGAATAAAATAAATTAACTTAAATTTGACTCATAAATCTTCCATGTCTTTTAGTTGCTATTATACTGTTTTTCAGTGAAACATAAATGACTATTAGACATGTAAAGTTCCTCAATCTGTAATTTGAACAATACAAAAGCAAAATAATGTTTCTGATACATTCATGTATTTTTCAGCACTGTACTTACAATTTGCCATTTAAGTTGTTTAAGTTTTTTTTAATAACAGAACAAAACCCAGTCTGAACAAGTTTCAAAATCTGTTTACCTTTGTAAGTCACATACAAATTTCATTAACATTATACTAAATCCATAACCAAATACAAGTTCCGATACATGGCTTCAATATACTTTAACAGAGATTTGTTTAATTTTGCCCAACTTTAAGAACATAAACATTATTTTATGATCTTTGCATCCTCAGCACATTTTTATGTACTATAATGCATACATGTTTTATTTTTTAATTATGAGCTAAGGCAGTAATAAGAGTCCAGATCTGTCAGTGTACTCCTAAAAAGTAGGGGAGTGATACATTCACACAAAGGATATAAATACAGTAACAGTTTTGCTTGCTTTTTGTGCATTGCAGTAATAAAAAGGTATATCCTTACAACAGCCTATGAACAATAAAATTGAGTTTCTAGAATTTGCAATGTATCCATCATAAAAAAGAAAACTTTGTGCATGCATTAGTTAGGCATAATATTTTTCCTACTAGAAAATTGTTGAGTTACATTCTACTGCAGGTGAGGAAGTTTTCTAAAGCAACATTTGCCAAAGTAGTATGTGTTCAATGGTGGAGGAAATATTTGTAAGAAGAAGGAAGAACTCTTCCTTTATTCACTGAATTTGTTCTAAATTCATTCATTGATTTTTCATTAAGCTGATTTTGAATCTCATTAGGGAGCAAATCATTAAAATAATCAAGAGATGAAAAAGGTAAAAACTTCCAATAGGTTCATGAAACTTCCTGCCAACAATTCTCCTCTGTCACACAATCTCCCTCCACATATAGCCCTCTTTATTATCAGCAAAACAAATAGGTGGGAAATCTGTATGCAGCTTCTCTTAAGATATTAATGAAGGAGGAAAACCCCTGTCCTTCAGAACACTTTGCAATTTATCTGTGGAAAGAAGAGAACTTACTGTCTTCATAAGCAAGGCTCCAAGTTCTCATTCACTAACGATGTCTTTACACTAAAGTCTTGTGACAAATAATCAGAACAGGAAACTGCCTGCTTTCCCATTGACCAGCTTGTTAACTCAGTGTAGCTTATTAAAACATTCATGGTTTAATGGTTCCTGGTACACAAACTTAATGCTTGGACTAGTTTCTCTGCTATCATGTGATGAGTATTTTTGACCGATTACTTTATGTAGTCCCTTGGTATTGGCACAGTATTCATTCTCTGTCCTCAGAAGTATGGGGTCAATTTGGAAAGGCTTCCATATGAATTCTCGATGAGGAAGAACCTGTGACCTGCTTTGACTCAAGTGCCACCTAGGTCTGTTGCCTAATACAATCTGAGATTTCAAAGAGAGACTTCGACGTAGCATTGAAGTCACAGAAGGTACTTCAGGATTCCACCACAAGGACCTAAAAAGGAAGTGGGAGGTGTTAAATAAGTTTATAATAATAAAAAAACAATTTATAACAATGTTTTCAAATAGATGGCTCATAGTTCCACCAATCAAAGTACACTTTACAGTTGTTTCCTGTTTTCCTCTTCAATTGTTTTTTTGAAAAAAGGGTAGAACAAACACTGGGTGCATTTCCTCTGCCTTTTTAAGTAGAGTCTCAAAGGGATTCCAGTTTCCTCATAGAAACTATGGTACTGGTAGTTGGATTGTTTAATTATTTTCCTTCATAATCCCTTTCTCTATGGTTTGTCCTTTGGGAGAAGAAATATGGTTAATCACTTTACCTTCTGGGGAGTAGGATTTTGATAAAGAAATTAGTGAAACAATGATGGAAAGAAATACATTTCCTATCACAACTACTGGAAAAATATATTATTTTTTAAAAACCTCAGAAACTCAGAAGCAAAGTATCATAGAATGGATGTGAATTTGATGCTTAGGAGTTAAAAATGCATGTAATAATTTTAATGTATTTCTTCGGGTAATAAACAATGTGATGTCTATATAAGCAGACAACAATGTCTGCAGTAAATATTCTAAGAACTTAAACGTAACTAATTGGTGAAGGATGATGTGTTCTTTCATAAAAAATCTCTCTTTTAAAACATTTACTTAGGGTTGTAGGGTGGCATCTACCATTTAAGCCTAAAATGCAAAACATGTTGCAAATTGTCAAGTGCAATAAACCTGGAACAGTTTAATTCAAAGCACTTCCAAGTTTATTACACGAATAGCAAGAAAAATATTGAAAACAATGATAAAACTAGCTTTTGCTGATGTTCCTAAAATCAGTAGTTTTCAGAAAGTCATCATTGAACAAAATGGCTTTTATTAATCATTATGGGATTTTATTAATAAACATATTTAATTTTCATTTGGTCTTGGCCTAATATGAGAGGCATCACATATTCCTAAATTGCCTATATGGGATAATATTTTGGGATGCCAATTCTGAACTGACTTAACTTGCATTCTCCACCCAAATAGTTGGGAATTGCTTCCTCTGATTTAGGGCTATATATTATACATTAGCCCAATGGATATTTTCTGCATGTCTTCTATCCCTGAGTATCTATATAAAGAGAATATACATATTATCCTCTTAGAATGCAAGAGCTTGTTCACCACAGTTTTCCAAAAGTCTGCAAGCTTGTTGAACACAGCAGCAGCTCTGCAAGGAAGAAGAAGAATTTTATGGCGATGGAGGAGTGTGTTGAGATGGGTGGGTACATGTTGAACGGGCACGTTTGTTTCATGCTTAAGTGTAAATAAGGAAAGGACCAAAGAAGCTGATGAACAGCAATGTGTACATCAATGGCATTCCTATTCAAAGCTAAATACCTAAGACATACATCAAAGACACACATCAAACATGGAGCATTACATCTGGACAATATTCATTTTAAAAAGTGCTTTAACTGTTTGAGGATTAAACTTCAGTGTCTGAGGCACATACCAGTGCCATTTCACTAAACACTCATTATAATCTCCAAGAGTTGGGAAATGGGAATACCTGTACCGTTTGACTCCAGGGCAGGATGATGGAAGAGAGGTACCTATAGAGAAACAAAAATACATTTTGGAAAAACATCTGCAAAATTATAAAATAATAGCAGTAATGCATTTTTTTTCCTAAGACTTTTTTTCTATGTAGATGACGAGGGTGCAGCATTTATAATAGACCAGTTTTTACATAGCCCATGGTACAGAATTGGTATCTGAGTGGCATTTTAATTATAAACAAATGGTCATGCTTTAGTCCAAGCTTTGTATTTTTTTCATCTATTGAAATCTTTTATTATAATTAGCCACACTTCCAGTAATACTTATTTCTTACACATTCCACAAAATTTGCTAGTGTTTTGGCATATGCAGCTTCTCATACCTGCATCCTGTTTCCCATTAGATTCTCCATTGGAATGCACATAAAATGGAGCAGGAAGCTGTTTGATGGTTGATGTGGTGAAGCTGTTTTTCTGTATTGGTGATAGAGGAATCGTTGATATCAGGAGGGGACTGGGATTTTTGATCCTGAACTCACATTCAGTCAAGGGAACAATCTGTTTTCCTTTAGGAATCTCTATATAGCAGACATTTTGTAGAAAGCACATATCAAATGAAAGGAACTCAAAATTCTCTAAAATACACTTTTCTGGAATCAGAAAAACTCTTACCTATTCACTTTAGTATATTCCAAATGAAATAATTTGCATAGATATTTAGCGGCTCAACAAAATACAGCAAAGTCTTTTTGTGAGATTTGAACAATGTTACCCAGTTAGCAGTCTTGAAAGGATGATATTTTACCTTTTTGTTTTTTTGCTCTGATTTGTCACAGGAAAAAAGTGGTGTTGAATAAAGTAGATATTTAGTACTAACCACATCAAACATTATCCCAAGGTTTAGAAGAAATATTTTATGTCTACAATTGTTTTCAAACACAAAAACTATAATTTCTAAACTCAAATCTATAAATCCTACCATGGTATTCTCACTGGATTATTATGAGTGAGGTTTGAAGTCGTATTTTTCCAAAGATTTTTATAGAGTCTCTATTTTGAACCAGTGGAAAAGAGGATTTGTACTACTGTCAGCATGTTAAACCATGAGCTGTGGTGACCCACTAGTTAGAATGAAGTATTGTAGGCTAATTCTGCTGATTGCCGACTGCCAGCAGTTCAGCAGTTCGATTCTTACCAGATCAAGTTTGACTCAGTTGACTCAGCCTTCCACCCTTCTGAAGTCACTAAAATGAGGACTTAGATTGTTGGGGGCAATATGCTGACTCTGTAAACCACTTAGAGAGGGCTATAAAGCTCTGTGAAGTGGTATATAAGTCTAAGTACTATTGCTATTGCTATTGAATGCTCTCAAACAATAATAGTCACTTCATCTTGAAATGTGTAGAGGCAATTTTAAAAATAATATATTATGTGAAAGGTTGGAAAGGAAATCAATTACCAGGCTGGTAATTACCAGGCTGGTTGCAATGTGATATAACCAAATTTATTGCTTTTTTGCATGAAATTAAGATGGACAAGTATAAATTAATTAAGATAAAGATGCTGGAACAGGGAATTTTGATAAGGTAGTAGTCATAATTTCACATAAACAAGATGAATTTTTCCATAATACATGTAGAGAGTTAATAGCTGGGATAGTGCATTCCCAGAATACCTAACAGTATATGTAGATAAATATCTTACCTTGACACTTTTGACAGTTATTTGAGTTTTCTCCCTGCAAAAAGAGACTGAATTACCCAGATGGCCCTGTATCAGACAAATGTATGTCTTAAATCTCTGCTTGCCTTATGTTACAAATATATTTGCTGATAATGATTAATGATTAATGAACATTACTTGCCTTTCTTGCAGTTCTTTATACTATAGAAATTATGGCAAGTTTGAAATAACATTTGCAATTTTAAAATTGGACATACAATTTTGGACATCTGTATTCAAAGATACAAAAATATTTATATGCCTTACATATATTCAAATTAATTAATTTTGCATTCTAATGGAAAACGTTTCTAGCTGACTACCTCTATCCAATAAAGCTACGCTTGACCCAATTTTATTTGCTTCTTACCAGAACTTTTTCCTTGTGCTTTAATAGATGGTTCACAGCAAATTTCTGATGCAAATCATTTCTTTCTTTCCTGGTTCGCAGAAGTTTCTTCTTCTTCTTTTTCTTCTTCTCATTACAGTCCTCCAAAAAGAAATACTCCAATAATTAAATATACCAATGATCAAATTGTGATACGTTAACCTATGCTAAATCAGCTAAATCTTTACAAAAATGGTGAATAAATTTTTGAATGCATCAAAGTGGTTAAAATATGTTTTGGGATGGAATAAGAAAAACACAATTTTTAAGGTTTTAGCCATGTTAGCTCCAGACTGGAATATGGGAATATTCTAAAGACATGCAAATTGGTTCCTATGGTATTAGCTTTTCAAAATCTTGCTGCAATAAAGGAATAGACAATTAATTATTGGTCCCCTTATTCTGACATATAAAATTATCAAAATGTTATTAGCCATTGTTCAAATCAAGCTATATTTTTACTAGCTTTAAATATTCTTAAATATTATAGCTATTTATAGATTGCAATTGTTCCCTGGCAATGAGGCCATAATCATAAAGTAAACCTTGTTGAATATTAGAATATTTCTGATTTGACATGCATCAGGGTACAGAGTTATTGTTCCATTATTATTATTAATTATTATTATTACTGTATTATTATTATTATTTAAAGCTGCAATTTCTCATTTATAAATAGAATTCTTGGACTTCTACAGTGGTTTATCCTGGCTGAGTTATAGATCAATCATACTGCCTACTTAGGTTTTGAACTAACTATTTACCATCAATTTTAAAATTATTTACTGAATTTATATCCTGACTCTGAAAGTAGTAGCTTATATGAGATCTGCCCTAATTTTTCTCCTTATACCAGTTGTTTGAGATATTTCTGTCTAAGAGAAAATAACTGGTCCTAAATGGCCCAGGATATTCTATAGTTAAAACAACTTGAATCTCAGTCTACCTCGTTCAAATACAGCACTTTAGTCATTATATTATATTGGCTCATTTGTTTCACTTCTTCATTGTGAACCATTTAGTAATGCTATTATTTTCACAACATTTAACCACAAGAACTTTTTGCTTTGAAAATGCATGCAATATTCTCACAAAGTAGATAGAGTTAGAAAAAAAAGCACATTTGTTTATCATTTTCATTTCCAGCATAAACACAACCAACTATAGAATGCAGCTTCAGAAAAAAATAGAGACTGCTGTTTCTTTCCTTCAAGTCAGGCAATAAAATGTATTGATCTAAATGTTTTTCTAATGGAGTTCAATTAACTCAATTTTATTTTCATTGATGCTGCTGGGTTGAGCTGCAACTTTTCTAAGAACCTCAAGCAGAAAATGCAACCTATATTGCTTTAAGTATTTATTAAATATTACAAAATTCATAAATTTGTGAAAGTTGCATATCCAGTGAATGGTGATAATGGAACAGGCAGTATAAGTATACAACAGTATAAATAATGAGACAGTATGAAAAGTGAGAAAAAGTTATTTGGAAACCAAGAAAGGATGAGAATAGTAATTGTTTTATGAGTATCTGCTTAGTAAAAGGTGAATATATTTTGAATATGTGCTTAATCATAACTATATTCATGCACACATATGACAAAGAAAATAATCTCAAAGCATTATTTATTTTATTGAGATAAGACAATAAAATCAGTGAAGAATAGAAAAATAATTAAAGGTTCTGAATGTGGATAGATCAGTTTTTAGTAAGGTCAGGACTGGACCTTGGGAAAAAATGAAGTGAAGGAAAAGTAATGTTACTGAAAGAAACTACAGTGAAAATAGAATATCACAGGAAGAGGAAGAATATATGAAAAAGTATTAAGAACAGACACCATCAAACCCCCCAATGGAAAATAAGTGGAACTAAGAAAATGTGACAAATGCTTAGAACTACACTTGTTGTCTTTTCATTTGTATATAATAACAATAATAACATTCTAAATATTAGGTACAGGTGCTGTCTTAACAAAGACATTAAATATCATCCCATAAACAAACCACATCCATATTTTAGCATGGTGTTCTAAATGTTATATAAATTGTATGATGCAATAATTTAAAAACTAAGGTATCAGAGATGAAGTTAGTGTTTCACAGAGGAAGCAGAGTGAACAATCATACAGAATCATACGGCTGGGAAGGGTCTTCAGAGATCTTCTAGTTCAACACATTGCCCCCAAGGCAGGAGTCTTTATACTATCCCAGAAAAATGGTTGTTCAATCTTTTCTTGAAAACCTCCAGCGATGGAGCACCCACAGCTCCAGGAGGCAAGTTATTCCATTGATTAATCATTCTCAATGCCAGAAAATTCCTCCTAGTTCCAGGTTGGATCTTTCTTTGACGAGCTTCTATCCATTGCTTCTTGTCCTTCCTTTGGGTGCTATGAAGAATAAACTGAGTCCCTGCTCCCTCCGATAGCCCTTCTAGTATTGGAAGATTGCTATCATGTCTCCCCAAGCCTTCTTTTCATCAGGCTAAACTTACCTATTTCTCTTAGCCAATGATCATGTAATTTAGCTTCCAAACCCCTTAAACATCTTTGTTGTTCTGCTCTACACTCTATACCAGTGGTGGCTAACATTTTTGGGCTCCTGTGCCAAAAATTGTGCGTGCACTTGCACGCGCACACTGGGGTGCCAGCACCCAGAAGGCAATGTGTGCGCCCCCATACCTCCTATGCATGCATGCATAATCCCCACCCACCCCTGCCACACCCTTACCTGCACTGCATCTCACAGCTAATTTTCGGTGGGTTTGAGGCCTTTTTTGGCCTCCCAAAGGTTTGAGGAAGGCCTTTTTTTCAGAAAAGCAGGAAGTGACAAAACTGGGCTAGTTTTTGGCCTGCAAAGCCTGCAGAAGACTTCCTCAAGTCTTTGAGAGACTGAAAAAGGCCTCAAACCGGCCAAAAATCAGCTGTGAGGCACGCGCATGCCCAGGGAGATACGTTTGCCTGCAGCTCATGTGCCGGCGCAAATACGCTCACCATCACGACTCCACACTCTTTCTAGATCCTCAACATCTGTTTTGTATCATGGTGACCCAAACTGGATGCACTGTCTATTTCTCCAGAGGCAGGTCCAAAACTACAATAATGTACATTCAGGTTTGACAAGAGGATGTTAGGAACTATCAGCCAAAGGAAGTGGTTGACACATGAACTGTTAAGTTCTCCTTCATTGGAGATTTAGATGACTGTCTGTCAGAGATACTCTATGACAGCTTGCAACCATCAGAAAATATAGGATCAAAAATAAATTCTACTTTATATTTCTGCTGTGGATCATTCCATCTCATCACGAATCAAACTACTGAATTCCAGGAACAAATTTGGTGAAAATTTAAGCAACGCCAAGAATGCAACCAAGTTTACAAAGAGACCACATGACTGATGGATTCATCATGTTTGGGTCAAAATCTTCCTAGATCAATTCATCCTCAAACTCTGCAACAGAATTTGAATCTGTATCTGATCATACAGAAATAATAAAATATCCAACTATGGGATGTGTGGTGCTTAGAAAGAAGGCTATCACATACTATCCATTGTTCTGAGTGGAAAATCATGATCCCAGGCTTAGTGAGTTAAAAAAAAGGCAAAAACTAAAGCTGATTCCATTTGGTTTAACATTACATTAAAATAAAAAAGAATGAATAAACTTATTTTTCAATAGCTTATTTAATCACACTTTTTCCTGCTCCACTGAAAACATCAACATTTGGAGATTCCTGAGATGACCACCAAGCTTCTGAGCGATCCAAATTATCCATATTGGTCTAAAAAAGCCATGTCCTCATTTCCACACCATTAAAGGAGAAACTCATTTTGGATAACTCATTTGTTCTGGATTAATCAATCAAAATCCTTATGGTGGATCCATTCACCTCCAACTTTTTGGCTATCATGGTTATTACACACGGCTAAAGATGCTGAGAAGACAACATTTTCAAAATCCTCTATGCAAAGGTAATAGAAGAACTGCAACTCCAAAGAAAGATGACCAAGGAAGCTGCAGGAAATTCTGTTTTAGGGCATCTTGTCCAATGCTTTGCCAATCTTAATCTTTGCCAATCTTAAAGGCTCCACAACACAACCAAGAGCTACTCATTGCTGGCTCTAAATAGAAAATGGCTAACTCAATTTTCCTATTGAAACCAGTGGCACAATTACATTTGCAAGGCTCAGAAGGTTGTTGAGTGTTCAGCCAGCAGACCATTTGGAAACAATTATCTATTTAATCAACACAACCCGTGTTTCCTGCCTGCCCCACCACCTGCTCCTCCCCATAAAAATGAGACAGCAATGCTGAAATCAATAGAGGGGGAAAAATCAGAAACATAAATCAAATGGATGCTACCTAATCCGTGCTTCATGGTGCAAAGTGCAGGGTGAATTGGCAATTTTACATAAAGTGACATATTTTATACTTTTTCCATTTGGAATTATTCACTGAAAATGCATAGCTCTTACCTTTTCTACCATCTTGAGCAAATGTGCAGGAGGGCCATCTGATTGGGAACTGTCAGACCCACTCGTGCTAATTAAGAGAAAAGAGAAAAAGTATTCCTGTGATGAACAATACCAAACATTGTCATTGTATTTCTTCTAGCAGCCAAATTTTGCAAAGAAAGTTTAAGTATTAGTCATAAAATTTTAGGCTATGTCTAAAACTTGAAACTATTCAACCTATCTTCACCATCAAATCACCTGTAAGGCGTAAGCCCTTAAAACTAATTATGTGGTGAATATCCCTTCCCTTGAATTGCTTCTCATGTTTTTGTGGTACGAAAGTTATTTCTGATTCAAGTTGCATTAGCTGTCTGGTAATGGAATTGGAAAGACTGCATAGATGTTTCTTAGGTATCCTAGAGAGTAATGGCTAATTTAAAAAAAAATCACAGTGCTATGTCTATTCATGTGGCTCCAATGCCCATTAGTGTATTCCATCAATGTAGTATAACATTAATAGTTCCTATGAAACTAAAAGTGCTAATGAAATGACTGTACAGTATGTGATACAGCAGCAGCTCTGAAATCAAGGTGTTGAATAAGACAGCGAGTGACATTGCTTTGATGTTCTCAGGTAGCTGGATATATGGACAAGATACAGTCTACAAAAGTATAAGAAAGCAGATAAGAAAAAGAGCCTTCAGAAATGCAGCTTTTGTTTTAAGCTTCTCTCTCCCGAATAAAAGAGCTAAAAATATTAGCAGTATGGTATCTCCTGGCTTGATTATTCTATAGTCTATAATCCACAAGGCTTTTCTAAAATCCCTTATCACCAAAAGACTGGCAGACTCGGATTACCTGGATTCAACATCAGATAGAGAGATGTCACTCCAAGTAGTTTCCATGTTTTTACCCAACTCTGACAGCTTAATCTGGATTTTTTGCTTCAGTAATTCCTTAAGCTCTAGCAAGCATTGCTGAAACTAAGAGAACAAGAGAGAATTCTTAGACCAAATGGAAAATATTGTTTGGTTATATACTTTAAAATGCTCCAACTATTCTAACCATTTCAGTGAGGAGTAACATAAATATTAACAAGCAAAATATAAAAAATTTGACAAGTGTACAATATATCAATCTTTAGATACACTTAAAAGATAAAAAAATAAATCCAAACTGCATCAACAAAAAATCTCTTCAACTAGCATGTGCACACATGTGCACAAATGCGCACACACATGCACACACACACACACACACACACAAAGGCAGCTGAACTTTCTTCGGGCTCAGTATGAAATTTTTAAAAAATTATATAGCCTTTCCTCTGATTATCAAATTTCCTACGTGAACTAATTTGCATTTCATAATATGTTCATAACCTGAAAAGCAACTGTAGTCAGACAAATTTTTAGTTAATAATGTATACTGAACAATTAATATCTGCTGCTTGGTTGAAGTTTTGTTTATTATTTCTTATACATTTCAGACTCATAAAGAAAAGGAATATACAGTAGAGAAGCGGGCTACATACATGTTTTCTATTCGTATTTGGACATTTTGGATTTGAACTGCATGGACTATGGCTATTTCCAGATTACATATTTTCAAAATGTGAGAAATAATAATAGCAATATTAAAGCATGCCTAAAAATATGGGAGCCGTAGTGACGCAATGGCTAGAATGCAGTATTGAGGCTGATTCTGACTCTGCCCACTGCCAGGAGTTCAATCCTGACCAGCTCAAGATAGACTCAGTCTTCCATCTTTCCAAGGTCAGTAAAATGAGATTGTTGGGAGCAATCTGCTGATATTTGTAAATCATTCAGAGTGATATAAAATAGTATATATCGGTAAGTCTAAGTGCTATTGCTATTTAAAGACACTGAGCAATACAACAATATCTTCTAGTTTTGTTAAGCTACAACAGGAAACTCTCACCTTGGAGCGGTCTGGATCACAAAAGTCCAATAAAGTATCACAGACATGATAACCTAGAGATTTGAGATCCTCAAAAGTAAAATGACAGTTACTTTTAGCACCTGAGAAAGACAAATAAATATGTGGCTCTTTAGTACAGTAAGAACCTTGATATGCAATCAAGAGAAAAAAATCTGGAAGTCTTTCTCTTAGTCATCATATTACTCAATTTAACTTAAAGGACAGAGCATCCATTATAATCTTTTTTCTTTCTTTTGCTCCTTCCTCTTTTGCTTAATGCTCCTGTAGAGTGAGAATTTACTCTTCAAGTTGTACTGTTTTTCTGATCTCTTGCTGTCTACAATTATGTCATATTCTTTCTCATGCAGAAGTAATCATCAAATGATTAATTGATTTATTTTTTTATTGATTTGTAAGATTGAGTGTTTAGTGCATATAGTGTAATTACTGAATATCTGATTAGTAAAATCAGTGATTTAGTGAATTTAATTGA
>JANHFN010002245.1:0-18755 GCA_032468175.1 Toxicocalamus goodenoughensis | reverse complement strand
TGAGAAGATTAACAGTAATAGTAGTGTACACTTTGTAAATAGTTGAACAGTGTTGAGGGAATTATTTGTTTAGCAGAATGATGGCTTTCGAGGAAAAAACTCCCCTTGTGTCTAGTTGTTCTGGTGTGCAGTGCTCTATAGTGTCGTTTTGAGGGAAGGAATTGAAACAGTTTATGTCCGGGATGTGAGGGGTCTGTACACATTTTCACAACAGTCTTTCTGACTCGTGCAGGATACAGGTCCTCAATTGAAGGCAGGTGGGTAGTAATTGTTTTTTCTGCAGTCCTAAATATCCTCTGAAGTCTCTGTCTTTCCTGTTGGGTTGCAGAACCGAACCAGACAGTTCTAGAGGTGCAGATGACAGACTCAGTTGTTCCTCTGTAGAACTGGATCCGCAGCTCCCTGGGCAGTTTGAGCTATGTTGGCAGACTGAGTTTCTTCCCCTCCTAAGGAGCAACAGTTGTCCTTTCACCTCTGTGCAATGAATTGTGCTGGCTGATCACAGATAAAGGATCCCATGCTCCTGAGTGAACAGTGACGTTCCTCCTGAGACCTTCTCACCGATTCATGTTGACTAGGCAGAGAGAAGCGCAGGGGGAGTGATGTCCTCTGCTGCGGTTTGAGAGTCCATGGAGCTCCGTTCCTGATCACCTTTGTCCCACAGGCACAGAAGTACTTTGTCTTTGTGGAAACGTTGCTGGTGGAGATTCCGAGAGTTCCAGCCAATGAGTACAGAACATTGCACAGAGCTGCCCAAACCAGCCACCTCATTTTGCCAGCTGGAATTTCTGTCACCCTCAGTCCGTAGAACTCTCCGTATCACCAGCTGCCTCCAGTGTCCCTCCCCCTCCTCTGGCATTGATTCGCAGCCCTTTCAGGATTTCCAGACCTTCCTTCCAATGACACACCTTGATCTCCTTTCTGTTGTGTTCCTAGATTCCTTATCCTCTTGCGGTTTCTCCTGCACTTTTGAGAAGGATTTCTGTTCCTGGAGCCAATCGTCCACTGACAACTTTGACTGGAGTCGAGGCAAAGGCTCAACACCCTCTCCAGGCACAGGACCCTTGTATGACCACACCACTGGAGGTGAGGCTGGGACGCTGGTCCTTCCTAAGTTCCCAGAGGAACACATCCTTGTTCCTTTCCTTCTTTGATAGCACCTTACAGCTGGGAAGAGCCGTTTACCTGATGGAATTCAATACTACTCAGTGTAGGAATCCCAACTACTGAATCTCCAAGAGAGGAACAATTATTTTATTCATCTGAACCCTTAGGTAGCATCCAACTCAGTCCATATGACTGTATGTGATGCATAAGAAGAAAACAAGGGCCAAAAACCCCCAAATGGGACCATGGTCAAAAAAGATAACTCTTTCTCTTTAAAACATCCCAAATTAATAAAATGGCATTTTCTGACACTCATCAATGGAGAGTTCTGATCATGGTGTGCTAAAGGCCTGGGAGACAAGGGTTATTGAGCCTCTGCTTGGACATGTCTACCAGTTTTCTTCCTGCCTCCCAATAAAGGGATTGAAATAGGCAGAACTGAATAGTTAGCAGTTGCTACCTCTCTGCTCTCAGATTGTTTCCCTGCTGCTGCACTCCCATCTGGGCCACCTTCCATGAAGGAGTCCTCCATGTGAGATAGAGATGTTGGACCCACAGGCCAAGGACAAGATTTTGGCTGGAGAGAGGTTGCAGCACTTGCCAGGGATTACGGAAGGATAGGTTGTGTCCTTGGAAGTTCAAGATTTCAGACCAGGAGAGCTACTCTGGGTGCTTATCTCTGAGGAACCCCACGCAGCTTGCACTGCACTGCACGGTCTCTCAAACGTCTCTGAGGAACCCTGTTGCTTTGACCTCTGTCTCTTTCTTTAGGAGGTTACTACATTTACCTGGAGGGAAACGATGCCAGGCCTGGGGATGTGGCCCATTTGATCAGCCCCACGTGTGCCCTTCAGGGACCCCTGTGCTTCCGCTTCTGGTATCATATGTACGGCATAGCCCGCAGGATGGCACTGCACTTTTACGTCATCTTGGATGATGCACCACCTGTCCTGGTCTGGTCAGAGAGGGAGAACAAGGGCAACCGTTGGAAGGCAGCAGAATTCAGCGTAGTTCACAAAGGCAGAGTGACGGTAAGGCCAAGGGTGGCAGCAGCTTTACAACCAAACATCGGGCTGATATCCTAGTATTCTGTCCCTTCTTGAAACCAACTAGAGATCTTCTTCTCTTCCTAGATACTGCTGGAAGGAATGCGGGGAGATGACTTCCGCAGCGACGTGGCCGTGGATGACATCTCTGTACAGGACGGCTATTGCCCATGTAAGATTTCACCGTTTATTCCTTTCTCAGAGGTGGGACCTGGCATGGAAGAAGGATAACATCATAGAAGCATTTTTGGGCATGTTCCACGATTCGAGGTTTCCCCCAGTGTGAATAAGAAGGGACCCAAATCCCTAGGAACGCATTCCAAGGATTTAAATCTTTCCTCGGTTAGCGTAAGGAGGGTTTCAGAGGTTGAGTCATGTGATAGAGATACGTCCTTCTTCTCCTTGCCTCCTCAGCAAAGGACTATCTGGATCACAAGCTCATGTGGATTCAAGATTGGTCAGGGAGACTAGGAGGTGTTGAATGATCACATTTCTCAATCTTAGAGAAAAACACAAATGTCATTTCCATTTTCAGCATGGACAACATCCACTCCTGTACCTACTCCCACACAGACACCTCCTGGCCCCACACAAGGTGGGTATCTTTCAGGCTGAAGCTTAAACTTCCAACTTCTGATGGGTTTTGGGTTTGACTTGCAGTCCTGGGGGCTACGAAGAGTAGAAGTGCAGGAAATCAATTGTGGTCAAGTACAAGGAAAACTTTGAGATACTTGGACCGTTCCAAGCTACTAAAAATGAAAGAGGGGCCCAAAACTCTCTTATTCTTGTCAAAAGTGTATCCTCCCATTTCAAATGAGCTCACATCAGCCCCTGTCTGACTTCCTTTTCTTCTTTCCAGAGTCGTGCCTGGTGTCAGGTGACCCTCATTATTACACTTTTGATAAGCTGACGCACCACTTCATGGGCAACTGCACCTATACTCTCTCCCAACTGTGTGACCGAAACAACTCTCTGCTCCCCTACTTCAATGTGGAAGCAACTAACGAGCACCGAGGGGGCTACACACACGTCTCCTACGTTGAGAGTGTGCACGTTGATGTCTTTGGTATCCGGATCACCCTGGGAAAGGGAGGAAGAGTGACGGTACGTGGAGCGGTTGCTGCTGCTGCTGCTGCTGCTGCTGCTGAAGGACACCTGTGCTTTGATGTTGGGATACGAAGGAGCACCGTTGTTCCTCAGTCCCCTACAGTGATGCCTGAATCTCTTTCTAGGTCGATGGGGAGCCAGCCATCGTCCCCTCCACCCCAATAGGGGGTGTGGAGATCTTGCCCAGCGGCTTCTACACAGTGGTCACTACAGATTTTGGATTGAGTGTCAAGTTCGACGGAGACCACCAGGTGGAAGTGTCCCTCCTCAGCACGTACAAGGGTGAGGTCTGCGGCATGTGCGGAAACTACAACGGGGATCCTTCTGACGATTTCCTCAACCCCGATGGGGAACTAGAGCCTGACTCCACAAGCTTGGGCAACAGCTGGCAGGTGGCCAACCTCACCAGGTTTGTAGCTTTCATCCCTGAATGGCAGCTTTTGTCCAGGAGGCAGATTGTAGGTTATTGAACCATGGTGTTGCTTTTGTCTCCAGTTGTTCCTCCGGCCAGCTTCCTGCCTGCACAGAGGATGAGAAAGAGACAGCCAAGAGCAGCGATTTCTGTGGACGCCTGACAGATATCAATGGACCATTCAGACATTGCCATAACGTCTTGGATCCAGCGGGGCATTTTGAAAGCTGCCTTTATGATCAGTGCGCCCTGCACTTAGACCCAGGCTCCCTCTGCAGGAGCTTGCAGTCCTACGCAGATGCCTGCCAGTCCCTGGGAGTTGCCATCGAACCCTGGCGGAATGCCACCTTCTGCCGTAAGTTTTGTGGCAGCAATGCCTCTGGTCGGGATTGCGTGTGAGGAACCATAGGTGTCACTGGGGAAGTCTGGGGATCCACTGGAAGAGGGAGGGTGGTTTCTCTGTCTCTTTGAAAAAGATCACTCCCGTCGAGACAGGCGCATATATCGCCACATTCTCTCTTGGAGGCACACTGAATGTAACTCCAGTTTAACCTAGAAGGCAAATATGCTAAATCCCTGGCAGGGATCCTGAGAACAGGGAATGCAATCCAGGAAGAACCCACCAACATGAGGGACTCTCGTCCAATTCAATTGATGAATGCGATGTGCTTTTCGTGACCGAGTTTTCGGCACTGAGTTCACGGAGATCTTCTTGCCTCCTACAGCTCCTCAATGCCCACCCAACAGCCACTATGAGCCTTGCGCCAATGCCTGCCCACCCACCTGCAAGAACCCAAGTGCTCCGGCCACATGCAATCTGACGTGCAGGGAAGCCTGTGTCTGTGACTCTGGGTTCTTCCTCTACAACGGCAACTGTGTGCCCAGCCATCAGTGTGGGTGCTGGCATCAAGGGAAGCACTACCCAGTGGGCTCCAGCTTTTGGACCGACGACACCTGCTCCACCAAATGCACCTGCCCCAGTCGAGGTGGCCAAGTCACCTGCTTTCCTGCTTCCTGCCCTAACCATTATTACTGCGGAGTCCAAAATGGTGTCCCCAGCTGCTACCCACATACGTACGGGGTCTGCCGTGTCCACAACGACCCTCATTACAACACCTTTGACAAACAGACGCACCACTTCATGGGCACCTGCACCTACACCCTGGCCAAGGTCTGCGCCAATGAGACGGGGCTGCCCTACTTTAACGTCGAGGCCAAGAACGAACACCGTGGGAATCCCTCCGTCTCTTATGTCCAGCGGGTCCTGGTGGAGGTTTACGGGCACCGGATTGAGATCCTCAAAGGACACAAGGATCGAGTGCTGGTAACCCAAAGCAGTTTCTCATTTCCTACTTGTGCTTTGAAATAGAACGAAGCTATATTCCTTCCCGGTTCTCTGCTGATCGTTTTTGATTGGCACGTGTGGGGAAATCCTGTCTCCTAATTTCTGGTTGAATATCAGTTTGATCAGGGATAACTGGGAACCAAATAGTAACAGCCTCTCCTTTGATTGGTGCCAGGGCATGATTTCTTATTGATTGATTAATTTTTGTATGATATTTCTTTTCCCTCTCCTGGAAATATCCTCAGAGTCAGTATTTCCGCACGGGGGTTTAGTAATGGGGAACCTAACTCTTCCCATCCTGATCATCTTCAGATGGTTCCTTTCTTGGGAAATACAGTTACAATTTGTGTCTGACTCCTTCTAGGTGGACAAACTGCTTACAAGGCTTTCTGTGCACAAGCTGAACAACGCCCTGAGAGTGGACCTCAATGGACGCTACGTGACCCTAGAAACGGATTTCGGGCTGATTGTCTCTTACGACACAGATCACTCGGTGGAGATCAGGGTCCCCACCACCTTCTTCAACAAGACCTGCGGCATGTGTGGGAACTTCAACAACCGCCGGCAGGATGACAGCATGATGCCCAACGGAGAGCAAGCCAAGAATTCCAATGAGCTGGGAAACAGCTGGCAGGTGCCCAATGCAGAGTACGACCCCCATGATTGTAAGGGCCCACCCCCCCCAGGATCTTGTCCCTCAGAGCTGAAAAATCTCTATGAGACAGAGGCCTATTGCGGACAGCTTACCAGTAGCCAGGGACCGTTGGCAGTTTGCCATTCTGCAATCAACCCCAACAGCTTCTTCCAGAGTTGCGTCTTTGACCTGTGTGAACTGAATGGGTCCCAGGAGGCCTTGTGTGGTGCTTTGGAGGCGTACGCTGATGCCTGCCAAAGAGCTGGCGTGAAGCTTCCCGACTGGAGGAATGCCACTTCCTGCAGTGAGTATCCACTTAGAGTACCCTAAAAGATGAACAATTGACACAGTTGGGGAAATATGCTCTCTTGGTCGGTTGCAGTAGCATTCCAGGTCATGCAAAAGGGCAGGTGTCACCGAAAATCTACCTTTGGCTGAAGGACTTGCTTGTCTTCAGGTGGTGATTGGGGTGGAGATGGGCCATCAGCTTAGTTATTGCCTCAGCCGGAAATTCATTTATGAACCAGATTCCATGGCTCCCTCTGTCACGATCCATATGCAGATGTGATTCCTTGAGCACATAGAATCAATCAATAATCCCTATTCTTTCCAGCATCACTGGTAGCTTCCTGCTGCACAGCACCTGGACCAGAAAAACTGCTCGCATTGAGCGTGGCCTTGGGAAGCGTACCTCACTTTCTGGGTGGTTCCTGCTTTGTTTTGTAGAAATCCCTTGCGGTGATCACAGCCATTACAACGTGTGCGCCACTTCCTGTCCCGCCACATGTTCCAATCCACTGGCTCCGTGGAACTGCACCAAGCCTTGCGTGGAGGGCTGCGAATGCGACGAAGGCTTTGTCCTAAGCGGAGCACAATGTGTGCCGCGGGAGGATTGCGGCTGTGTATCTGGAGATCAATATTATGAGGTTTGTTCCCAAGCAACGTCTGTGGCCAGGACAGAATCTGCAGCAAATTTCACAACAGTGCAGGGTCCTCACCTTTTTCTCTGGCTTTTCTCCAACAGAAAGGAGAGACGTTCTGGCAGCCGGGTTGTGTCGGCCAATGCCACTGTGCAAATAATGGCAATTTGTCCTGCGTCCCAGACAGTTGCAAAAACGGCCAAGTCTGTAAAGTACAGAACGGCATCCTGGGATGCTACATTCCAGACACAGCCATCTGCCACATCTACGGAGACCCTCACTATATCACCTTCGATGGGCGACTCTATCATTTCCAGGGTGGGTGCAATTACACCGCAGTGCAAATCTGCAGCAACTCCTCCGAGAGCTTCTCCGTGACCACTCGGAACGAACATCGCTCCAGCCCGCATTGGACGGCTCTCAACTCAGTGGCCATCTCACTGAGAAACACCCACCTGGCTCTGAGGAAGAACAGAGAGGTCTACGTGAGTATTGCACCCTGAAGAACGGTGCAAGGGCAAGTGACTAATGGGATGAAGTTCTGGGGTTCCCCTTCACATTTAGCAGTCCTCCCAGAAA
This sequence comes from Toxicocalamus goodenoughensis, assembly GCA_032468175.1. Lineage (NCBI taxonomy): Eukaryota > Metazoa > Chordata > Lepidosauria > Squamata > Elapidae > Toxicocalamus > Toxicocalamus goodenoughensis. The sequence goes on along the minus strand of JANHFN010002245.1, from coordinate 11,605 downwards.
AGCTGTTTAAGAAGAGATACAGTCATACAGACGCCGTTTTATAAGAACTGGTACAAATATGCCAAGGACAAAGATTCTCCTTTATTGCAGACAGAGTTGAATCAGAATAGACCTGGAAGGGACCTTGGAGCTCTTCTACTCCAATCCCCTATACCATTTCAGGCAGGGGGCTGTCCACTTTCTTCTTAAAAACCTCCAGTGATGGAGCACCCACAACTTCTGGTGGCAAGTTGTTCCCCTGGTTAGTTGTCCTCACTGTTAGGAAGTTTTTCCTTAATTCTAGGTTGCTTCTCTCCTTGATTAGTTTCCATCTGTTTCTTCTTGCCTTGCCTTCTGGTGCTTTGGAAAATAACTCGACCCCTTCATCTTTGTGGCAGCCCCTCAAATACTGGAGCACTGCTGACAGGTCACCCATAGTCCTTCTCTTCTCTGGACTAACCATACCCAATTCCTGCAACCGTTCTTCGTATGTTTTTGTCTCCAGGCCCTTAATCATCTAGGTGGCTCTTCTTTGCACTTTCCCCAAAGTCTCAACATCTTTTTGTAATGCCAAGACCAAAACTGGATGCATTATTCCTGGGGTGGCCTTAGTAAGGATTTATAAGTCTGTACTAAAACTTAGTGTGATTTTGATTCTATGCCTGTGTTTATACAACCAAGGATTGTATTAGGTTTTTGGCTGCTGCCGAACACAGCTGACTCATGTTTAAGTGATCATTTAAGTTACTAAAGTCGTGAGGAGGTTGCAACTGTAGTGAAACTAGACATGGGGTAGGTGGTAGCCCGTGAAGCCCAAGAATCCAATGGCTGACCTTTTTCCTTCCTACAGCTGAATGGGGCCAAAGTTGACCTTCCCCTGAAGCTACAGTCAGACATTCAGGTGGAGGAACAGCTTCCGTACGTGATTGTTGACAGTCCCCTTGGCTTCCGGGTGAAGTTTGATGGGGACCAACAGCTGCTTATCCAAGTGGATGAGACATACAAGGGACACCTCTGTGGGCTGTGCGGCACGTACTCGGGCAGCCAGCTGGATGATTTCCAACAGCCAGATGGGATGCTGGTGACCGACGTCAACAAATTTGGTGACAGCTGGAGAGTGGAAGATGACGACTGGAGGCAAGTGACTGTGAAGAACAAGGTTTTTCACCATGTTTTCCATATCAGGTTCTAGGATATAGATTGTGAAGTCAGACTTGGTCAGCCGGTTGAACACACTGTGCAATACTTTGTGTACTGATAAGAAACTGACCATTAGAGGAAAAGAAGCCCAAACATTTAGTGTTTAAAGGGGACACAGTTGTTCCCTATTAAATTCTTCAGCACTTGCACCCTCCTAGTGCTAGGATGAGTAGGCCAACTGAGCCAAAATGTTTTCATGTACATTTCTCTTTGGGAATCCAAACGAATGAGGTTCTAATGTTGGCCTTTTTTCTGTCTCTAGCTGTTCCCTGGGACCACCCATAGATCCACCCCACTGTGATGCTGTAGAAGAGGCAGGTTTTGAAGAGCGGTGCAGAGTGATCCTGTCCTCAAATGGGCCTTTTACCAACTGCCATGGCAGCCTCCCTCCTCAGCTGTACTTTGAGAGCTGCGTGTATGACCAGTGTGCTACCGGGGGAGACGAAGGGCAGTGGTGCAAAAGTCTGGAGGCTTATGCCGCTGCATGCGAAGTGAACGGGGCCGACCTTGGGGATTGGGAAAAGGATACAGGTTGTGGTGAGTAGAGCGGTTGTGCTACTTGGGTGTCTTCTAGCTTGCCTGAATGTGAAAAAAATACAATCAGATCTCATTGAAATCTCAGTGTGCCTACCATGTTTCCTCCAATATAAGACCCAATCTCATTTTCTTTTCAGCCTCAAAATAAACACCAGGTCTTATTTTCAGGGATGTCTTATCCGCTTACCTTAAGACCACTGCATCCACGCCTCCCATGCCCTGACACCTGTCATGCTGCTGCCTGACTTTTCCTGCAGGCACTCATGACCAAACACTGCACGGCTTCTTATGCCGGTGCCACTGCTCGTGGCAGAAGGCTGCAAGGGGTGTTGTGCCATTGCGTGCACAAGCAACAGCACAAGCACGATATGCCACATGGCACCCGGCTGTGACTGGCTGCAAGTGGCTACAGAAGAAGTTAGGCAGTGGCACAACAGCAGGGGCATGGGAGGTCTGGCTGCGGCAGTCCTAATGTAAGTGAGTGTGCGAAGCGTGGGGCAGCTCCAGCCCCACACCCGTGCCCTGGCTTGATATTTACACCTGTGCCTCATCCCACCTCATACAACCAGACAGTGGGCAAGGCTTAACTAGAGTTTACCTTTGGGGTAGCACCTATATTAGGAGCAGGCATAAACATAGGGCTTGTTTCCAGCATAGGTTGTATTTTTGGGAAAACATGGTACTTCCCCTTCTCACCACCGTGCAGCACCTGTCATACCATTGAGCACTTGGGAGACTCTGTTCCTCTCTCTTGCGTACTGTTTGAAACAAAGCAAGGCTAGAAATGGCACCTTTCTGGCTTCTTCCTTTTTCTAGCTTTTGTCAAAGGTCTCCAAGAATGTTGTGTGGAATTGGAAGACAGAGGGGTCAAAGATTTTGACAGATTGAGTTTCTTCCCCTCCTTAGAAGCAGCAGTTGTCCTTCCACCTCTTTGCAATGAATGGTGCAGGATGATCACAGGATTCTACGCTCCTGACTGCACAGACAGAACAGCAATACAAAGCTTGGCTTTACCATCCCATTTCCTATACAGGCCACCAGCGTTTCTGCTTGTGCATAAAACACAACCGATAAGAAATCACACGTGCCCAATATCTTTTTAACCTGGATAACTACCAGCTCTGTAAATTCCACTGTGACTCTGAACTCTCCCACCTGATGTAAAACTCCTCCAAACCAGAGCAGGTCCATTCTCCAATGGTCCCCTTGATTTTTTCATCCCGTAATGTTCCTGCAGTGCCCACTGCCCTTGGGCAGATCTTCAGAATCAGTTCAGGATTCCAAGCTGTGGAGTGTATAAGGTTTCCTCATCCTATGTACGCTCTCGGCTAAAGTGGTGAATGACAAGAGGGTTGATCCTAACCAGGGTTATTTTCTTTGTCCACCAGAACCAACACCTACACCCACGGAGCCCAGTACACCAGGTAATTCTGCCCCTCTACTTTATTTTAATGACAACGCTTAAAGGATATTCCTGAAACCTAACATTGTCCCAGTGATGGGTATAATAGGTGGAGATTAGAGGTCAACAGGATGTTCCCCAGCCCTTGTTGTTCCATTGCTAACAACACACACTCTCCATCCGCTAAGGGATGAATGACAATAGGAGGGTTGATCCTAACCAGGGTTTTTTTCTTTGTCCACCAGAACCAACACCTACACCCAAAGAGCCCAGTACACCAGGTAATTCTGCCCCTCAACTTTATTTTAATGACAACGCTTGAAGGACATTCGTGAAACCTAACAATGTCATGGTGATGGGCATAATAGGTGGAGATTAGAGGTCAACAGGATGTTTCACAGCCCTTGTTGTTCCATTGCTAAGACCACACACTCTCCATCCGCTAAGGGATGAATGACAATAGGACAGTTGATTCTAACCAGGGTTGTTTTCTTTGTCCACCAGAACCAACACCTATACCCACGGAGCCCAATACACCAGGTAATTCTGCTCCTCAACTTTATTTTAATGACAACGCTTGAAGGACATTCCTGAAACCTTAGATTGTCAATGTGATGGGCATAATAGGTGAAGATTAGAGGTCTACAGGATGTTCCCCAGCCCTTGGTGTTCCACTGCTAAGAACACACACTCTCCATCCGCTAAGGGATGAATGACAATAGGACGGTTGATTCTAACCAGGGTTGTTTTCTTTGTCCACCAGAACCAACACCTACACCCACAGAGCCCAGTACACCAGGTAATTCTGCCCCTCTACTTTATTTTAATGACGCTTGAAGGACATTCCTGAAACCTAACATTGTCCCAGTGATGGGCATAATAGGTGGAGATTAGAGGTCAACAGGATGTTCCCCAGCATTTGTTGTTCCATTGCTAAGAACACACACTCTCCATCCACTAAGGGATGAATGACAATAGGAGGGTTGATCCTAACCAGGGTTGTTTTCTTTGTCCACCAGAACCAACACCTACACCCACGGAGCCCAGTACACCAGGTAATTCTGCTCCTCAGCTTTATTTTAATGACAACTCTTGAAGGACATTCCTGAAACGTAACATTGTCAAGGTGATGGGCATAATAGGTGGAGATTAGAGGTCAACAGGATGTTCCCCAGCCCTTGTTGTTGCATTGCTAACAACACACACTCTCCATCCGCTAAGGGATGAATGACAATAGGAGGGTTGATCATAACCAGGGTTGTTTTCTTTGTCCACCAGAACCAACACCTACACCCACGGAGCCCAGTACATCAGGTAATTCTGCCCCTCAGCTTTTATTTTAATGACAACGCTTGAAGGACATGCCTGAAACCTAACATTGTCAAGGTGATGGGCATAATAGGTGGAGATTAGAGGTCAACAGGGTGTTCCCCAGCCCTTGTTGTTCCATTGCTAAGAACACACACTCTTCGTCCACTAAGGGATGAATGACAATAGGAGGGTTGATTCTAACCAGGGTTGTTTTCTTTGTCCACCAGAACCAACACCTATACCCACAGAGCCCAGTACACCAGGTAATTCTCCCCCTCTACTTTATTTTAATGACAACGCTTGAAGGATATTCCTGAAACCTAACTTTGTCCCAGTGATGGGCATAACAGGTGGAGATTAGAGGTCAACAGGATGTTCCCCAGCCCTTGTTGTTCCATTGCTAATAACACATGTTCCCCTTCAACTATGAATGACAATAGGAGAGTTGATCCTAACCTGGGTTATTTTCTTTCTCCACCAGAACCAACACCTTCTGCCACAGATCCAACTCTCTCAGGTAGCACTGACTGTCAAATTTTCTTGCTTATAATGCTTTAGGGATAGCCATGGTTTCATCCACTACAGGTTTCCAGGAGGAAAAAACATGTAACATGTACCAGGTGTCTCTTCCTATGACTGTCCTTTGAAAGTGGATTTGCCAGATATCCTGAAAGTCATGTGATTCTTTTAGGAAGAACATGTCCCTAGGAGATTCCCCTTGTTTTCTAGGGATCCCCCAAATACACGGAGCTTAGGGGTGGATAAGGTGTTCCTCAATCCATATTGCTGTTTGGGAGGAATACACCTTCTTGCTCTGCAAAGGGATGAATGACAATGGGAAGGTTGATCCTAACTTAACTCCTGTCCTTTGCCCACCTGAACCAACACCTTCTCCCATTGACCCAACTGCCATGTGGAAAGACCAGGCAAGAAGCAACCTGTTCTTTTCTGCCTGGCTTCTGTCTCTTTGGCTTCTCTGTGGGTTGGCCCTTGCCAATAGTCTTGGAAGCCATGTGGTTTCTTGGGGAAGACTATGTCCCCAGGAGGTCACCTTTTCTGCAGTTGTGGGGCAAATGGGCAGAGGTTAGGGGTGATAAGGTGGTCTTCATTCCATGTTGCTCCTATTATCACACTCTCACTGGTCCCATTTCTTTGTCCACCAAAATCAACCACTCCCGTAAAGACACCTGTCCGAAGTGTCACTGGCCCTCTTTAGAAGACCAGTCAGGAGACCACATGTTCTTTCCTACCTGGTTTCTACCTGTCTGGTTTTTCTTTGGGATGGCACTTGCCAATCACCCTGAAGGTCATGTGGTTCTTTGAAGAAGGCAAAGTCCCCAGGAGACCAGCCTTTGTCCAAGCTTGGGTCAAATAGGTGGAGGTCGGGGTGCATAAGTTGTTCCTCAGTCCATGTGCTCTCTTACTATGAACAGGCTCCCTCCCTCTGCAAAGATGATGAGGGACATTATAATGATTGATTATAACGGCTTCTTTTCTTGGTCTGCCAGATTCAACCTCTACTACTGGGATGACTCCAGTCGTAGGTAAGATTTGCTGTCCAATTGGCATCAATTTTTGAGGAAACCTGTGGCCTCAGTCCAGCTGCAGGTTTCCAGCAGGAAATGATGAGGCAGGAAGTAGATGGCTGCCCACCTGAAAAGTATGATTCTGGGTGGCTAACAACAACTTAAAATTTAAAATAAGATTAAACAGAAATAAGTCATCCGGCATGGGAAAACCAAGTCTCAACCATGTACAGTTTTATTCTGCCTGCTCATCAACTCTTCCTCTTCCAAGTAGGTTGATGTGGGTCTCTAGGAAAGTTGCCTCAGGTTGTTGAAAGATCCCTAGAAAAACAGAATAACCAAGTTGGGAGGGACCTGGGAGGTCATCTAGTCCAACCCTCCATTCAAGCAGAGACCCTTTATCATTTCAGATGAATAGTTGTCCAATCTATCCTTCAAAAAATCTGCAGTGTTGGAGCACCCACAACTTCAGGAAGCAAACCCCTCCACCAATGAATTGTCCTCACTGTCAGGAAGTTTCATCTTCATTCCAGGTTTCATCTCTCCTGGATGAGTTTCCATCCGTTGCTTCTTGTCCTGCCTGGAGAATAGCTTGACCCCCTCCTCTTCTTTGGGGCAGCCCCTCAGATATGGAAACACTGCTGTGATGTCACCCCTAGTCCTTCTTTTCACCAGGCTAGCCATGCTCAGTTCCTGCAACGGTTTACTTCTGCTCCCTTGACCCCGCAACATCCAGGGTTGCTTCTGCCCCTGCTATTTGTTCCTTTCTTTCTTTATCTTGTGTGCTGCCCTGAGGGGACTCTAGGTTGCTTACAGACGTTCCCTCCCCTGCGCCCCCAGTCCATCCCATGGCCCAATCAAACAATGTCCCAACTGGAGACATTCTTCCACACACTCCCCTCTAGGTGCAGGGCAACTTGTCCTTGACTTTTAAGAAAGAATGTTGTTGAGTTTAATCTTCTACCCCACTATGAAATCCCCCCTCCCAAATTCCCAGGCACTGAATGTGACAGCCTCAAAGCTTCTAAGTAAAACATGGCTTCCAAGACTGACAGTTACCTTTTCGGGGGGGGGAAACACACCTTTGGGACAACCATGTCCTGGATGACGGACAATCTTGTGGCATCTTGGCTGGCCAGGCTGCTTTGGGAAGAGACCTCTCACCAAATAATACTTTGTTTCATTTTACCCCCCAGCCCCGTCTATCTGCACTGCCTCAGGAGATCCCCATTACACCACCTTCGACAGCCATGTCCACCATTTCATGGGCAACTGCACCTACACCTTGGCCAAAATCTGCACCAGTTCCACCAAGGGCCTAGAGGTCTTTGACGTGTCCACCACCAATGAGCACCGGGGCTCCAACCTGGCCGTGTCTTACATCAACTCAGTGCATGTGGCCGTGTACGGAAGCCGAGTCTCCTTGCTGAAGAACAGGAAAGTTAATGTAAGCAAATCCACCTTCTGGGGGCTGCTGGGTGACCCAGTCTTTCCAGAAAGTCCCAGCTCATCCGTGGGATCAAACTGAGAACCCCAAAAGCAATCACAAAGGCCGACTGCAGGCATTACGTATTCCCCGTGATCTGGAGAGATTCGCTCCAGAAGATAACGAGAGGGGCTTGTGTAGGCAAAATGATACATTCATATTGATACCTTTCAGGAAAAGAGGAGAAAATGATAGTTGTACCTATGAGGGGTGCTTGGTGCTCTCTGAACTTGGTTCTTGCTGTCGTCTCATGACCCAGGAACATCATCGGTGCTAGAAGGGAATGGGGTTTGGGGAGAGAAGGGGGGAGGGGCAGGAAGAGGAATAATTGTGGGGTCCTTGGGGCTCTCTGAGCTTGGTTATTTTCATACAGATATTTCACGACCCAACTAGGGAACGTCATCAGTGCTAGAAGGAGGGTGGATGGTTAATTTTTTTAAGCTCAGCTGCTATGTGTTTTCATTTTACATTACAGGCAGTCCTTGTCTTACAGCCATTCACATAGTGACAGTTCAAAGTTACAACAGCACTGAAAAAGTGACCTAGGACTGATTTTCATACTTATGACCATTGTAACATCCCCATGGTCACCTGATCAAAACTCAAATGCTTGGCAACTGACTCACTTTTACGGCGGTTGCTGTGTCCCGGGGTTACATGATCCCCTTTTGCGACCTCCTGACCAGCAGAGTCCATGGGGAAACCAGATTCACTTAATGACCTATTCCTAACTCTTAAGTTAGTGATTCCTAAGTGATTTGCTTCACAACAGTGGAGAGAAAGATTGTAAAATGAGGCAAAACTCCCTTAACAAATGTCTCACTTAGCAATAGAAATATTGGGCTCAATAGTGGTCCTACGCCGAGGACTGCCTGTATGTATGTGTTTTGTAAGGTGCCTATGTAAAAGGAGGCTCTCTTTAACCTCCCTCCAACAGAGAGAGGCACAGAAAGCCTGATGGGATTCTGGTTGGGAGAAAGAACCAAGTCTTAGAAAATAATGTTGAGAGGATAATCTCCATCAAGCTGCCCAGGGCCTGTACTTGGCCTGAGCCCAGGGGGTGGCTGTTTGGGCAGGAGAGACCCAGCCATGTGCTGGGAAGAGGCTTCAGCCTTTAGGACAGGGGTTCTGGTCCCAAGGAGCCTTCTTGAGTGCTCGTTCCCATGTGGGGAAAAGCAGTGAGGAGGTTTCCTCAGCTTCTCTCGTTGAGGGTGGTGGCAGGACGTGACTCTTGTTGGAAATCTTTCCCAGGTCAACAGCACTCGGAAGAACCTGCCGGTGTATGTCGGAGGCAACAGGATTGTGGTGCAGTTGAGTGGCAGCTACGTGATCCTGAAAACAGACTTTGGCCTGAGCGTCCGCTTTGATGGGAACCAGTATGTGGAAGTCGCTGTGCCATCCAAATATCAGGGACAGCTCTGTGGCCTGTGTGGTGAGACATGGGACATTATGTGGGCAAGAGTGGGCAACCCTTGAAGGAGGATAAGAGTTGGAATCAGTAGGAGCAAAGATTGGTGGTTAGAATTACAGAGTTGGAAGGGGCCTTGGAGATCATCTAGTCCAGCCCCCTGCTCAAACAGGAGACTCTCTGCCGTTCCAGACAAGTGGCTGATCCAGTCTCTTCTTTTTTTTTTTTCTGATAATATTTTTTATTAGATTTACACAAATATCCAGTCTCTTCTTAAAAACCTCCAGTGATGGAGCACCCAGAACTTCTGGAGGGAACCTCCATTCTACTGATTAATTGTTCTAATTGTCATGAAATTCCTCCTTAGTTCTAGGTTGCTTCTCTCCTTGATGAGTTTTGGTTTCGGTCTACAGCTCTTTGCTGACCGGGCGAGGATGGGATCCTCCCTTTCAAACAGAATGTTAAATGTGGATCAGATAAAGGAATGGGGCCCCAGGGATAAATGTTTTCTCTTTCCCACCCTCCAAAGGTAATTTCAATGGGAATCCAGGAGATGACAACCTAAAGCCTGATGGACAGCCTGCAGGAGACTCAACTCAGCTCGGAAACAGCTGGCTTGTCCCAGACAACAGTAGCATGTATGTTCTGTTCGCATAGACTTAGCTGAGTGTCAGGCTCCAAAAAGAAAAGCATGTTGTGGTTCTTCGAAGCAAATTTCTTTATTGTTCCTCACCTAAAGACAGAATCTTGCCAAACTAAAGCAAGCTACCACCCTTATAAAGCAAAGGCCTTGGGAATGGTTAGGGAGGAGCCATCTTCCCACTCTTTCTCCCACACTAACTGCATGAACTGAGTTATCTTTGTTCCTTCCTTCCCTCCCTTCCTCTTGGGAATCCAGACTATATTCCATCACAGTGAGGCACATTTTGTGGAGGGAATGGCGCAAAGATCTCCGGTGATGGGAGTCTCTTAGCACTACAAGTGCCTTCCTCATAAGTGGTGCTCCTCCTGTTCAAAGAGTTCTGAGAGGTCCTTGATGTTGAGCTTGGTTGCACTGGTGGTGGTGCCATGGTGCTGCCGTGGGTAGAGGGCAGCATTGCAGGCAAACTCTGCATTCCCATTGGCAGCAGTTCAATCTTGACTGGCTCAGGGTTGTCTCAGCCTTCCTTTCTTCCAAGGTGGATCAAATGAAGCCCACCTTGTTTTTGTTTGGGGCAAGAGGCTGACTCTGTAAACCGCTCAGAGCGGGCTGTAAAGCACTATGAAGCGGTATATAACTCTAAATGTTATTGCTATTGCTATGATGCACAGAGCTTGCACTGATGATGTTCCCTAGTTTGGGCAATGGAATATCTGCAAGAAAATAATTAAGCTCAGAGAGCACCAAAGAGCCTTCATTTCAGCCCCGAGCTATGAATATTCGCCTTTATTATTTATTTCTTTGTTTGTTTATTTATTTATTTATTTATTTATTCCCTGCCTTTGTTTTTGTATAAATAACTCAAGACAGTGAATATCTCCACCACACCTTCCTCCTAACCCTAACCCTAATAGCTGTTGGGTTAGGAGATTTCCAGATGAGGGACCGTCACTTGGTTGGCCCCTCCAGGGGTCAAATGGGGCTTCCCATCGTGCCTCTTCATCTTTCATGGGGGAGGGGGGCATACTCCGTGTCCCTCCCTCCCTCCCAATAAGGATGGTTGGAAGCCAAAGGAGAGCCTAGTAGGATTGTCTTGAGCCATATCTCCCCTCCAGCAGATGTTCCAGCCCATCAGAATTATGTGACCCAAAGCTGGAGGAGGAAATTCGGAGGAATTCCGCTTGCCGCCTGATCACAGATCCAACAGGTAAAGCTCTCTGGTGGGACAGAACAGCTCCAAAGTGGATCTGCTGTCTCTCTAATTGGGAGCTCGCACTGCCCTCAAAAGTGCAAGCCGGGGGTGTTAAGATGAGAGGGCAGAGGTGTGTTTTTTTTGCAACACAGCACATTAGACAGGCCCCTTGACCAGGGCTAATGCTTGGGGGCAGGAGCTTTGCAGGGTGTGTCTCCCCCAGTTTCACTCCAGGGGTCCAAGCTGAGACAAAGGCACACGAGAGGGGGAAAACCCCTCGAGGAAGCCCCTGGGCAACCAACCCTGCCAGGATCCTGTCTTTGTCTGTTTAGCCTCTGGAGGGCCTCTGGCCATGCTGACTCCCTCTTCCCCTTTTGCCCAGGGCCCTTCAGGCAGTGCCATGCTGTGGTGGACCCAACCCATTTCCTGGAGAACTGCATTTATGACGTGTGCCTCACCCAAGGACAGCAGACCTCCGTGTGCCACGGGCTCCAAGCCTACGCTGCCTCATGCGCCAATGCTGGGCTGTGCGTAGAATGGCGGAACCCCACCTTCTGTCGTAAGTGCTGCGCTTGGGGATGGGGGGAGTGAGGGGAGCCTTGGCAGAGAGGATCGGAAGAGATCTGGGACCGGCTCAGGAGAACCAAAGGGCTAGAGTTGGACACCCAGGTGACTGTGAGGGCGGAGCCAAAAGAGCAAGACTCCTTTCTTTATTTCTTCCTTCCTTCCCTCCCTCCTTCCTTCTTTCTCTTTCTTCCTTTCTTTTCCTTTATTTCTCTCCCTCCTTCCCTCCCCCTCTTCTTTCCTGTCCTTTCCTTCCTTCCTTCTTTTTCTTTCTTTCCTTCCTTCCTTTCTCCTTCCACTCCTTTCATATCTCTCCTTCTTTCCTTCCTTCCCTCACGTCCTCCTTCCTGTTACATTGTT
>JANHFN010002235.1:0-13335 GCA_032468175.1 Toxicocalamus goodenoughensis | reverse complement strand
GAAAAGGAGAGTTTCTGAAAGGGACCTTAATAAGGATGTTAACAGCATGCTGGAGGGAAAAAAGGGTCAGCCACAGTGTCATTAGCATCAGGGAAACCATCAAAGTGCAGCAGTACATAACTTGCTTTCACAGAATGGGTGTGGTTAAAATTGGCAGAGAGTTTGAAGGCTCAGTGGAGAACAGATAGGATGGGGTGTGACCAACAGTTGGCTTTGATGACCACCGAGTTCCATGTTCTTCCTGAAATGTTTCAAATGTAGACCACAAATTCTGGTCCACTTAATTGAATGCTCTTGAAGAGAAGGAATCAGAAGGCAATGGCTGGCTGGGGAATTCTGGGAGTTTCGAAGTCCACATGTCCACAGTGGCCAAGGTAGAAAAACAAGATGTTTTGCACCGTTTGGATTGGTCCAAACGAAAGCCTCACCTTATGACCAACCTATACCGTAGTTATGATTCATTTGCTAGTGCTCCAAAAGGGATTTGCACCCACCAGTAACTGTGACATCAGCCCAAGTGAGAAGCACACATGACTCAGCCACCGGTGGTGGTGTCACAATTACATTCAGGCCAGAAGCTCAAAAGTTGTGCAAGGGAGGGAGGGGATGAGCAGGAGGGAAGGAGAAGGACATGGGAGCCAAGCTGTTCCCAGCTTCTTCCACTCCTGGTTGGTAGGAAGGGTGGGCAACCACCCTGGCATCTCCATGGCATCAGAACCACTTCGGTCCAGTAAGTCAAGGTGAGAGAGAACCTCAGAAATCTCAGCAAGGTGTAGCCACAAGTATGAGCAAGAATTCGTAACTCAAAGTTCCCCCTGGTTTCCCCCTTTAATCAGTGGAACAACTTGCCACTAGAAGTTGTGGGTGCTTCATCACTGGAGGTTTTTAAGAAGACTTTGGACAGCCTGTTGTCTGAAATGGCGTATGGTCTTCTGCTTCAGCTGGGGGTTGGACTAGAAGACCTCCAGGGTCCCCATTCAGCTCTATTCCTGAATTGGAATTTTTGAGTTCCTAAGAATATTTTCAGTTCCTAAGAGTCCCTTCCAGCTCTGTTATTCTGTTAATTCTGAATCAACAGTTGCCTTCCAGATTCTGATTCATATTTTTCAAGCTGCTTTGAGTTAGGAGAGGTGGACCAGAATTTCTGTTCTGGTCCACCTGTCCACCATGTTCTTCCTGAAATGTCTCAAACATGGACCAGAAATTCTGGTCCACATTTGAGACATTTCAGGAAGAATATGAAACTCAGGGGGCCTCAAAGCCAGATGTTAAATGAACAAGGATTTACTGGACAATTGATTTTGGATTTTATTTTTATTTATTTATTTATTAAATTTCTATACCGCCCCTCTCCCGAAGGACTCAGGGCGGTGTACAGCAATTTAAAAATACAAGAATAAAAAAGTTAAAATTAATTAAAAAGAAATATTAATCTAAGCTGCAATTTAAAACCATCCCCAATAAAAACCCCACACTCCCTTAAAAGTTAAAAGATTAAAATAGGTAAAATAAAATAAAATAGAAGTCTGGAAGGGCTAGGGGTCCCCGGCAATACTAAAAAGATGGCTCTTTAGGGCTCGGCGGAAGGCCAGTAGGTCAGTGGCCGTTCTGATTTTTATACTGCAACAACAACAACAAAAGTCACAGATTTCAAGTCATGTTCCTGGTAGACACAAAGGGAAATTGCATAAGGCATACTGATAGCTGCAAAAACCACAATGTCCATACCCCTGCTGTCGTTTGCTACTTTCCCCACACAAACCATGATTATGGATGTATTTCTATCTATATTTTATCTATGCCATGTAGTTCACAAATTATTGTGTCAAAAGCTGTGCTGCTATTGCAGCCAATTGCTTTTTTGTGCGTGAAGAGTTTGCATGTATCAGTAACTACTAGTTAGCAGTTGAGCATTTTATTATTTTGCTATTTAGCCTTCTGTCTTGTGACATTTTTATGAAACAGTATCCACTGTTCTTTTAAATTGGCATAGCAGGAAGTACAAGAACGTCTTGTACAAGAATTCTGTCTTGCTGGACTGGTACAGGTTAAACGAGTTATGTCAGCTATCAAATAATCTACAAAAGCTCAGAAGCATCATTCTTTTTAGATAATCATCTAATCAGATTTTGTTCTGATTATTTCATAAAGTAACTTTTATGGCAGTTTTAATTGTGCAAGGAAATCTCTCTGATCCACATGCATTTAAATGAATACTTTAAAAAAATTGTGAAATGCCATTCGAAGGGAACTAGATGCAGAACCTCAATACATGTGTACAGTATGACCTCCATGAATAAAGGTGTGCCTCCCATGAAGAGGCAAACAGAAAGGAATCAAGATTAGCATCTTGATGTTTCATAGAAAAAGTCCCATTGTCTTATGATCAGCCTGTTTCATTCGGTCTCCTTGCCCACTCCCCAAAGTCTCAAAGTCTCTACTGAACAGTCTTCCTAAAATTTGGCAGAATTACTTCACCATTTTGATGTAGGATTTGTAATTGTGTAAGTTTTGTAGTTCCAAAAATTAAGACATTTTGCCTTTCGTTCCATCTATTTATACTCTCCCAAAAGGTTAAATATGACCTGCCCACATTACTGTCCAACTATAGATATTTGCAATAAGGGTATCCTACTTCTAATATTTTCTCATTCCACCTTATACTATTGAATACAATATCTGGAACTACATATCTGCATAAAAAGAATGCATTTCAGCTTAAACAAAATGAATAAAACACCTAACAACCTCAATGGATGAAAAAGGTTCCTGCTAAAACCTTGTTAAATATATAGCAAGAAAAAGACAAAATTATCCTAGTCATTAATAATAGAGTGAATGAAGATGATATGTAAATAGTGTGGGAGTTGGTATTGTTGCATAGTCACCCCTTACCTGATTGGTTGAAACCGCGCCCTCTGAGTGGTCCGGAGAAGCGACCAATCCCAAACCGGCGGGAAACTTGAACAGACGTCATTGGAGAATAGCCGCGAGCAGCCGGCTATAAAAGAGGCTGCCGCGGCTATACCCCAGGCTTTTTCCTGAGGAAAATAAATAAGAGAGCTGACTCAGCTGGGCCTCATGTCTCATTTTTCCCACGACACAACAGGTATTATTTGCTATTTTTAATTATGTAACTAAGTTATGTTGAAGCAACTCCCTCAACTCGGTGCCTCCAGATGCATTGGATGGCCATTTCATCAACCAGCCAAGCCAACTCTTAATCAGCGGCCATTCTGTGTAGGAATTATCAGTGTAATTGGAGAACACCATGGAAGGTTAATAGATCAACTACATAAGGTATATAGACTGTACCATTCTTTATTATCGCAACAAAAGGGTGAGGTTTTTGGAAACACCTTTGTTTTCAAAAATACCTACACAAAGCACTTGATTTGTAATTATCTTTGAAGCATTAAAAAAGCATATTAACCTCTCGGAAACTTTATAAAGGAATTTTCTTGCAGTTGTATAGAGAATAACAACCTGTTGCTGAACAATAAGCAACTTTGTGTTATGAATCTGAAAAATCCTTTTAAATGTAAATGTAATGTAAATGTAAATATAATATTTATTCAGTGAATGACCAAAACTAACCAAGGAATGAAGCAACCCAGAACTAAGAAGAAAATTCCTAATGGTGAGAGCAATCAACCAATGGAACAGCTCATCTTTAGAAATTGTGGGTGCTCCATCATGGAAGCTCATAAAAAGAGACTGGAAACCATTTGTCTGAAATGGTAAAGGGTCCTTGAGCAGGGGGTTGGACTAGAAGATCTCTGAGGTTCCTTCCATCTTTATTATTCTATGTTTTATGAATAAGGCAAATGAATACAACTACATATTGGCCAGTAAATAAAGTATTTGTAAGTAAATCAAATACAGAATACTTTGAATACTCCTATTACAACAATATCATGTTTGTTCATGTAGTGTGAAGTCTCTATAAAGATTGCTTACATCTAAAACAGACTTCTGAATTCTGGAATGAAAAGTCTTGTCTATTCATTAAATGGGGAAAAAAATCTCAGAATTTTTTGTATTCCTGCTTTCTTGTTTTCCTGCTCCCCCCTCCCCCCAATTTCTCTTTCCCTCTGTATGTTTGGACAAATTTTAAAGGTTATGAAAGTATACAAAATAGAATGGTACTGGAGGAGTAGCTTGCAAGGATTGAAAGAATGTAAATAAAAGCTTTCAGGGAGCATTTTCATTTATTAATAGAAACTTATATAGAGCCACTTTTATCTTCAGTCATTTCCTCTGTAATAATGAGGAAGAGAAAAAGCCATCACCACCAATTAGCAGAACAATGACACTTTAAAAAAGTTTGGGCATGTAGCATAGTCTCCAGAAGAGAATGCATTCTATAGGAAATAACTGCCACTCTCCTGCCTAAGGCAGTTGCTTGAAAAATATTCCCACAATCAAAGTGTCCTTCCCCATTTCATAAGTGGAAGTGATCAAAATTCTACCTTGTTGTTCTCCAACAAGCTTTGTGCAGCTCAACAGCCAAGAATAGTAGCCCACTAGGAACATTTGACTCATGCAATGACTGTTATATACCGTAGGCTGAAGAAATTACCACATTGTGTCCTGACCCTGTAGCTTAGATAGATAGGAATATATAGCAATTTTAATGCAACTGCAAATGGTTCCCCTCAGGGAAAGCTAGTACAAAGTGCAAAATCACAGGATGCAAGACTAATGTGCAACGTTTTGCCAAATCATCTTGTTCTTTCAACAGGGCTTGAAGACAGATTCCTTAAAGTATTAGAAAGTTTTACTGAACTGTTCTTCCTGTATTCTGATAAATAGTATTTCAGTAAAATTAGTAAAATGGAAATGCTGCAAGGATTCTCCAGATGATCAAATAAAAGCAGGGCACATAGGAATACCAGAAGTTGCTTTCCACCAAGTCATAGTATATGTGCATCTAGTTCATACCAATTACATTGACCAGCAGCAACTCCCCATTATGCATAAGCGCACCAATTGTGCACACCAATCGTGCCTACCGTCCCTGTTCTATTGTTTCTTTTTATTTTTCTTATAAGTATCTCTCATGTATTCAAAACTATGTTTATTCTTATACCTGTATCTTGTAAGCGATTGACAAATCAAAATAAATCTTCCATAGTGGTCTTTCCTCAACTACACAGAGGTAAAACTAGGAACAATTCCATATAAGTTATAGGTACTAGAGTTGAAAGGTAGCCTCTTTCCCAAGAGCTCACTGACACTTGTTTTCACCAGAATTACTCAAGAAAATAAGTTGTTCTTCGACTATTTGTCTATGCCAGCCAATATTTTGTAAAGGCCAAAATCAATGTGCTGTGGTAGATATATTGAGCTGGAAACTTGAACCAATCCCCTTACCTCCTCCACCCCTATTCTTGTGATAGTGGACTCTGGACAACATCAATAATATCAAGCCCTTGGAAATGTTCATAAAACAACTAAAAACAAAACAAAAAGCAACTCTTAAGGGTCACCCAGCTACTTTCATGTCTAACATAGGACCAGAATTCTCAATCTCCTTGTTTCAAACCAGTAGTCTCTAAACAAATTGAGTCTAGGTTGACCAATGTTTAATACTGCAATCATTTGAGAAGATTTGTCTCCTAAATCTTTCAGTGATGATTTTCAACTGTGACTGTTTTTGAAGAAAGGAATTTCAAAAAGAAAATCCAATATGAAACCACTGAATAAAAACAAGTTTAGTTCTATCACTGGAGCTGAGATAACAGATTTATATCATTTTATATATTATCAGTATTGTACCAGTGTCAGGTGGTTTTCTGATATGTAAATATGATTTACTTTTTGTATGATTGCTGTGATTTTTTAAACATATACTTCAGCTTTAATTTAATTCTTTCCCCTCACTAGCAACGCCAACTCTACTTTTTGTTGGGTGTGGATTCTCCAGGCCTCCTGTCTATGAAATGATATGTTGTGCCTTACACACGTGGCCTCTTCTTCACAACAATTTAGGACATAATCAAACCATTATTGCCATGTTACTTCCATGTTACAGAACATACTTTCTTAGCAATCAGCACTTAGTTTCCATTCATTTCACCTACAGAATGGAAACAAAGCTTTCTTTCTTTAACCAGGTCTTTTGAGTCAGATTAATAATGATTTGGCTTTTAAAAATCTGGTTTCATTTTTTTTTTCATATTTAGATTCAGCTGTTATTGCACTGATTGTACTGTAAGCTCTTTTGAACGAGAGACGTAAGATGTAAAAATGAACTATCTATAATATAAGCTGAAATATTTTTTGAAAAAGAATAAGGTAGGTAAGTGTTTTGAAAGAATTGTGTCCTGCAGAAGATCACCTAGTGATCTTACAAAAGAGGCAATATTTCAACTAGGGCAGAAGTAAGAAAGCAGATTGATTTCAAACCTTACATCTTTTCTCTACTTCTCTTACATAATCCAGATAAGGTGATTAGTGGAAAAAAACCAAGGCACAGTTGTAATATATATTTAGTTCTTGGGAGGAGCCATTTCAAAGTAAAAGGCTAGGTGTCTTGAAAGGACAGCTTTGACAATCTCTTGGACCCTGTGTTCTCTTTCAGGGTAAGGTCACAGGGTAATTGGGACTCAATAGAACTAGCAAACACCATATTTGAGGTGCTTCAAGTACAGGTAGGCCTCAACTTATGACTGGTCACTTAGCATCTGCTTGAAGTTACAATGAATAGCAAACAATTGGTTGACTTAATGACCATGATGTTCGCTTAACAACTGCCACAAAAAAGGTTGTAAAATTGTGTTGGTCGCAGGGTTCCATTATCATCATAGCGGCTTAGATTGATGGGCTTTTGGTGGCATTGGAAGGAGTCCATTGGATAGGCTACATTTGGCTCCTAGGCCAGAGGTTCTCACACCGGAGAGTGTTCAGGCCCATCAAGTTCAGGCCTTACCTCCATGTTTCATTTCATCTTATTGTTATATCACATTACAAAATTTTTGAAAAAGCTGTTTCAATTGGCAAATTCATAAAGAGGGGAAGTGAAGGTTCGAAATCCTCCAGAAATTTAAACAGAGGCAAAGCATGCCGTCATTTACAAAAGAGCAGCTTCCTATTCCAGAGGGTAACAATAACCACAGGAAATTGAATTTACGGTATGTCCATGTAACAGAGATATGACATAATTTTCCATCAAAGGGTTTATCTTGCTAGGTGCACATTTCACTACAAATAGCTAGCTGTCCATAGATGTTCTTTTTAGTGTGTTGGCAAAGAATTTTTAAAACCAGGAGATTTCTTGAGTATTGCAAATGCAATATACATTCCCAACCTTTGGTGGTTGAGAAGGGAGCTGTCATTGTCATATAATTGAATCTCTCATTCTTAGAACAATACAATATTAATTAAACTATTTGAAATGACTAAAATGATTTTTGTTAAATTCTATAACACCCTTCCTCAAAACCGAATAATACATACCAAAATAATTTTCTCTTCAGCCCTGAGGATTGCAACAGACGCTGGATCAAGAGTCACTAATACGTAGATACAAAATCATTTTCCTGTTCTCCATTTGACTCTGCTTATGCTTCCTGTTTCATGGTTGCCATAAGCAGCTAGAAAGAAATGCTTTAAGCAGAAGAGTAAGAAAGAGAGGACATTTTACAAATATCCCTCTTTTCCAATATGAGAAACCCCAATTTTTTGCAAACAGTGCTCCTTAAATGATCTGGTAGAAGGCTGAACAGGCAGAATTTATATTGTATGTTCAAAAAATGTTATCCCATATTATACAGAATACAGTACAACAGAGTTGGATATCTTGAAAGTCTTTTAGTCCAACTCCTGGCTTAAGACCTTGTACCATTCTAAACAATTGACTGTCTGTCCTTGAAAACCTCCAGTGATGGAGCACCCACAACTTCTAGAGGCAAGCTTTCCACTGATTAATTGTAATATCTTGAGCATCTTACTACCCTGTAGAAAAGAATAGATCAGAGTATAATGGAGACACCAGAAATAATTGTGGCTGAGTTTAGTTACTTAATATCAGATTATGGGCTGTAGAGTCACCTAGTAGTTGTCTAAAGGATTTCTTCTTCTGAAAGTAAAAAAAAAACATTCTTATTCCCAAGGCAATGAAAATAGAATCCGACAAGTCCAAAATATTTTTGTTCCCATTGAATGAGACATCAATTAAAATCTGTTGAAAGGTTGGGCATTGATGTCACTATCTCTTCTGGAACCAGAAATTTCTATTATAACTCATGATGGTAGTAAGTTGAGGTACCCATGATTTTATGACTTTTTTGGCAGCAGCCATTAAAACAAATTAGTGTATTATTATGGGCATTTTGGGGCAGAAACTGGCCAAAAACTGCCTCAAAGCAGCAAAAACCATTGAAAATTGTGGTCGTGTGATTATGGAACGCCACAACTGGCCATAAAGATGAACATATGAAATGCAGTCACATGACCACAGAGGCGTGTGCAGGATCAGAACTCCAGAACTGAGCCATATGTAAAAAAAATTTTTTGGGGGGGGGAGTCCTTCGTAACTTTGAATGATTGCTAAGCAACTGGTTGTAACTGGAACATTACCTGTATAAAGAATAAATGAACTCCTGCAGATTTTACTTGGCTGGTCATAACCAACTATAGGAAGTATGCTCACCTCCTTTTTAAGGCCATTGAGCCAATGCTGTCTGAAGATGTTTCCATAGGCCATCATGATATCATAGAGTACTGTTACCTTCCCACTGAAGTGGTACCTATTTATGTACTCACATTTGCATGCTTTCGAATTGCAAGCTGGGCAGTTGGGGCAAGAATGGGAGCTCACCCCGTCATGTGGCACTCAGGTCTTGAATGTGGGCTGTTGACTTTCCAGTGAACAAGTTGAGCCATTTCACTGCTCCTGGATAAAGAATAGACTTCAGTAAACTATTATGTTGTTGGAAAGACAGACTATGGCTTCACTGAAACTTCTCTTTCTACAGTACCCTATCATAGTTCTGTTTTGGGAGGGAGCTATTACATGTGTTAACTTTGAGATGTTTTAATATTCTCATATATTCATATTGTTTTGTTTATATTCTTACTGCATAGAAATTGCTATGTACAAAGAAAGTGGTTTCTGTGTCCTACTTAGAGCTAAAATGTTTATTCTTCAGTTTTGGAAAGATGAATATATTGTCTCAACTACACAGTCAGCAGAACTGTTACTAGAGAAGCTATGAACCAATCTATCAATATAGATTTCACTAAGTGGGGTAAGCTTCAGTAAATAGTGCTATTTACGGAAAACCTTATAAAGTTTGTATGTATAAAAACTTATTTGTGTATGTATATTTGAAATATTGTATATGTATTTAAAAATATTTGTCTTTTATGTTTTTGTTGCTTTCTTTTGCTGTATTCATTTTCCTTTATTATACCTTTCTGTATTGTTTAGGTTTTTTTCATGCTTTTGGGGGGGTATTCAATTACAGTTATTAAAGAAAAACAGAAACTTCCATCCGAGGCATTGCTGGTGAGAAAATAGAGAGGTCATGGCTTTTGTCTTCAAAGCTCTAGAATGCTGCAAGCTGTTTCTACTGCAAACTCTTTCTGCATTCTAGCCATATTGGGTTGCACAATAGACTGGAAAGTTTTTCTGGAAATCTGGCATGCCATGACAAAGCAAGAGACCTTCTGAGGGTATTCCATTGTTGGAATGAGCTCAAGATATGACTAAGATGAATGGCCATCACCTAAGATAAGCAGCATCATGAGAAGATTGTATTAGAGTCTTCTTGTTGGCAAAATGTTCTGAAAAACACATTGCTATTATAAGCATGCTGGCTAATTGCAACCTAACACTTTATGGGACTTCAAATCAGCTGCCTATGCCAAATTATGTAAGCTTTCTTAAAACCGTGGAGCTGATTGTTGAGTTTGATGCTATTCTTTGGCAGCATCTAAGATGAGTCATCACCCAAAATATTTACATACAACCCTTCCTTGGAAAACAATTTAAAATGAGATCACTCAGTTCTTGGCAGATTTAAAGAGAGCAAACAATTGTTCTGTTATTCTGTTCTGCATGCCCAATATCAAGCATACAAAGTAAATTAATGGTGTATTTTCTAACAAGAAAAGTTAGGGGAAATGTTTCTGCAGTAGTAAGCACCAAAGAATATTTCTAGGCAAGATGGAAGGGAAAAGGGAAGGGCAGAGAAATGGATCTGAAAGTTGAACCGTCCATAAGCTTTCGTCCTGTCCATTCCTCATCCAGTGACTGCAACGGTCAGGTGCTTATTTTTTTAAAAAAAACCTGTAATTCATGTGCTTTTCAGTAAACTGAGGAATTTTTGAATGGTAAATTTTGAAGCATTCAAGTACTGTATTACAGAAGAAATGTTGAATAGAAAACATGAGATAATCTCAAACAACCATTTGAGCTTAATTTCTTTTTGCAAGTACAATTAAATAAATAAACTAGATTGTGCAATACAACCAGTTGGATGATGTTTGCTGTGGCTTATATTTAGAATATTGCCCAATATCGCAAGTTCTTTGGTATATCTGAGGAAAACATACACCAACCATTCTGGGCACAGATATACTATTCACACAGGATAACATGTATGATGTTGATGTGAGAAATTTGGGTGACAAACTGAAACCATTTCAAGCTTCATCTCAAAATGATCAACTACAAAGACTACTTACTCTGGAATCAGTGGCATTTGTAACGGGGCAAGAAGATCTGACAAAAGCAGTGACAGGGTACCATAGTGGAAGCAGTACTCTTTTCTATGTGCATCATAATATCATACACATTCTCCAAAGAGTGATGTTGATAAGTGCTAGTGGTGAACATGCTTCCCACAAGGAAGGTAGCAACAGATGTTTCTCTTCCAGGGTGCAAAGAAAAATTATCTGCCGTGAAGTTCATGTAGGCATCAGGAAGAGCATCCAGCCAGTAAATGTTCAGCGCCATCCAATCACCCCGACTCCACCCAAATTAAAGGATTACAGGGTCATAAAAAGGAAGTGTATGTGTAGGTATGTATATACACATACATTCATACACACACACAAAGAAAACCATCCTTTTTTTCTATTTATTAAAACATTTGAAAAACATGAGAAAAAACAGAGTAACTACAAAATAGAGAAAAGGGGGGAAAATTAGTGGATAAAAGGATATCAGCAAATAAACAGTGAGTTTGCAATTTTCATGACATTAAAAGTTCAGTATTTATTAGTTAGCGGATTGATTGTGTAGAACTAAATACATATACCTTTTTAAAAAAAGAAATAGAAATCTCAAGAACAACATAATTTGAAATTTGGACAAGCAAGTCTCTCTCTCTCCCCCCCCCGCCCCCAATGCTTTTGTTGCTCTGCATGTACTCCTAAAATGTCCTCTTGCCAGTGGAAAAAACAGCTTCCCCAAACTGTAGTTAATAAAAACACAACTTATTACCACAATAGCACAGGAAAAGCTGGTTGCCTTTGTCAAGACAATATAAGCTGGCCAAAACTGGTCCTTCAGGAAGCAGTTCAGATCAAAATAGCCTGGAAAGTACACTCATAATTCTTTAATCAGGTAAAAATCTCAGTGTTACTATGCAGACAATCAAAGTTATATTTGTTCTTCAGTCATTTTAAATTTACTTTAAAAAAAAAACATGTTAAGTGTTACTTCTCCATTATTGAGATATGTAAGCAAAGTAGCAGTGAGAAGATTTCAGACAACAGGTAATCAGAGTTGGAAGGGACTTTGTAGGTCATCTAGTCCAACCCCCTGCCCAAGCAGGAGACCCTACACAATTTCTGACAGATGGCAGTCCAGTCTCTTCTTGAATGCTTCCAGTGATGAAACTCCTACAACTTCCGAAGGCAACTTCAGTTCAGAATAGAATAGAATATGGAATAGGAATAGAAATAGAAATAATAGAAATAGAATAGAATAGAATAGAATTCTTCATTGGCTAAGTGTGATTGGACACACAAGGATTAATTATAAACAATGGACTGTATTCATTACATTTTAGCCTTTAATTGAAAATTAGATTGGGTTTACTGTACCGTTTTAATTATATTGATTTTCCTATTGTGTTTTCTGTGTAAGTTTTGTAAGTCACCTAGATTCTGGTTGATTTCAGAGAAATCTCATATACGAACATACAAATCTCTGTACTACAAGATTCACCTTTCTTCGTAAGCTACTATCCAGAAAAGAGAAAAGAATTTTGAATTTTCCACCTGTAACATTGGCCTTATTAGCAAATTCACAAGCAAAACAAATGAACAAAACCATATAAAAATGTGGACCTTAATGCACATAAGATAGGTATTAATAGCAAGGGTCTTTTAAGATGCAAAGATGCATTAAAAAAATAGATGTTAGCAAGTTGACTTTCTGAGAAGCCAGTGGCTAACAGAAATGGCTAACTTCTGTTGAAGATTGCTGTTGTTTTATTTCAAAATTCACTCCCTGGATAATTTCTTAGACATCTGCATAAGAAGTGAGCTCGAATTTCATTATTCTGTTCTTCCACATGCTATAGTTGACTGCAATTCCTTTGCAGTTTCATAAATTACAATAAACTGTATATTACCAGATAAATTGGGTGAGAGGGGACATTCATTACTTAAATCTCAAGGTCTGCTCACCTCCATTTGCATACTTTACGTAATGGCAGCACATGTGCAAAAATGGTGTAATGATGTTACACAGATGATCTAATTCGACACAGGTGACATAGATGTAATTAAAAGTACATCGAAGTTGTGCAATCTGGATGATTTTGGATGTAACAGAACACGGGAAGGTATTTTGTTGCTTGCTATCCAAAATGGGTCCCCCCATGAAATTAATTTTGGGGTGAGATGTTGCATGTTGTTCCCAAGAAGGAACGAAAATAATAACATCTCACATCAAGTAGGTAGGTATCTTTGCATCCAAATCGCCACTAACCGTGTACATTTGGGGGAGATTTTTATTTATTTATTTTTATTTATTTGATTTGTCAATCACTTACAAGATAATAGATATAACTATAAACATGAGTAAAAATACAGGAAATATGTACGAATAAATGGGGACAATAGGACAGGGACGGGAAGCACGATGGTGCACTCATGCACACCCCTTAACAGACCTCTTAGGAATGGGGTGAGGTCAATAGTGGTTAGTTTGAGGTTAAAGGAGTTGGGGGTTAGAGGATGTAACAACAGAGTCAGGTAGTGCATTCTAGGCATTGACCATTCTGTTGCTGAAGTAGTACTTTCTGCAATCAAGTTTGAAGCAGTTTACATTGAGTTTGTATCTGTTGTGTGCTCTTGTATTGTTGTGGTTGA
>JANHFN010002233.1:96346-107873 GCA_032468175.1 Toxicocalamus goodenoughensis | reverse complement strand
TCTGTGGTTTCTTCCCCAAACCCCAAAAACTTTAACCTTACACTGTCTACTATTGACCTCACCCCTTTCCTAAGAGGCCTGTAGGGGGCGTGCATAAGCGCACCATCGTGCCTACGTCCCTGTCCTATTGTTTCTTTTTAATTTTTCTTAGATGTATCCATTTCACGTATCCATAACTAAGTTTATACTTATACCTGTTATCTTATAATTGCTTGACAAAATAAATAAAAATAAATAAATAAATAAATAAATAAATAAATACACTTATGGACACGACTGAGCCTCAGATTTTCTGATGAATCGGAATAGGTCCAAATGTGGTATGGACAGAGGACCTAACAAAAGAAAGACAAAACAAAAAGGAGCTGAATCTAGCTGGAGGCTGTAGAGAATGAAAAATCCCCCCAAAATCTTTTGGTGAATTACTACAGGAGATGCAACTAGGTAGTAAGTAACTCAGACTGCCTTATTGGCCTGTTAATTGTCAAGCGCCAGGAAAATCAAGAGACCCATATTCAAATGGATATAAAGATTTATTGAGAATAAATTTTGTAGCGAACTTGATTTCTCTACAAGAATCTGAACTACTAACCACCAAAGGAAATTAGTGGGAGATAAGAGTCAATGGAATTCAAGGTGGGCTGGACTTAGATCACTTGTGGGTGTGAAGGGACTCTGGGCTGATGTGTTTGACCCCTCCTCTGGGTCAGCTTGGTCATCTCCTAAATAAATATTTAAATTCCTTTTTAAAGCAGGGGTCCTCAACCTTTTGGGCATCAGGGACTGGTTCCGTGGAAAACAATTTTTCCATGAACTAAGGGGGGGAGGGGAGCACCGTGGTTTCGTGCACTACCTAGATCTCACTCATGCACAGATGAAGCTTCTCTCGCTTGGGCAGGGAAATGGAATGTAGGCTCCAGACATCAAGAAGACGACCCATGAGAACCAAGGACACTTCTGCAGGTGTTTGCCAACCCCCAAAGACATTTTCTCATAACAATACCATGACATTTTTGTTTTTCAGCCTCGCAGGATCTTGTTTTATGAAATAAAGAGGGAAGAAGAGGTTCGCATCTCCCAACCTGTCTGCAAACATTCTATTGTTGACATCTCTCAAAAAAATCTAGGAAGTGCCAATCAACCAAACTTGGCCAAGCCAACTAGGATGCCAACCCCAAACTAAAGAAACTGGCAATATTTCATCATATTAATCTCGGAACGTTGACTGAATAAATGCCAGAAATATCTTCAGTACTAAGACATGCTGAGCACACTGTTGAAAAAAACACTCCCTTGCTCAACCAGGAACTCACAGAAGGGTCAATGCTGAAACGTGTCTTGCTTATGCTCTTCCTGTTAATCATTTCAATGCATGCTATGTGGAAATACACAAACACATGTACTATACACAGGGGGAAAGAACAAGAGAAATGGAGCCTGAAAGGACAAATGCAATTCAAAACAACCGGTGCTACACAACAGTTCTCAAAGCATCACACAACATTCCCACAAAAATCACTCCCCATTCATGCATGGTTTTTGGACACTGGGGAGGCTACATGAGGGCGTGGCCCATGCTTTCCACAGCCTCCCAAAATCATGCCAATGCATGCCCATTCGCACATGACTTTTGCAGGCTATGGAGGTCATACGAGCATGGTTTTCTTGCATGATTTCCAGAGGGTCAGGAGGTGACACAAAACCTCACATACCTGATTAACAGAGTTGGAAGGGACCTTGTAGTTCATCTAGTCCAACCCCCGGCTAAGCAGGAGACCCTATATACCAGTTCTGACAAATGTCAGTCCAATCTCTTTAAAGAGATGAAGCTCCCACAACTTCTGAAGGCAACTTCTGTTCCATTTTCTCCCTGTCAGAAAATGTCTCTTTGTTTCCAGGTTAAATCTCTCCTTGTTCAGTTTCATCCATTATTCCTTGTCTGGCCTATAGGTTTGGTATATATATCATGAGCACAATATCTATAATCCTTTCCTCTTAACTTTACATTTGTATTATATCTTAATCAACATTCCATATCATATTATCTCATTATTATGCTATCATTAAAATTTTAGTTTCATTTCCAGGCTATCTTTAAAAGCAAATCTCAATTCTTACTAGATTATATTCATAGTATAACTTATTCAGAAATAATCAATTATAGTATATCATTACTATTACAATATACTTCAATTTTTTACTCTTCCATTTAGCCATTGATAAAATAAATCCCAAATCATATAAATACTCTTTTTCTTCTTGCTCTCTAATTGCTAATGTTAATCTACTCATTTCTACACATTGCATTATTTTCTTAATCACCTCCTCTTCCATTGGAATTTTCTCATTTTTCCAATTTTAAGCAAATACAATTCTACCTGCAGTAGCTTCTGACCAATCCTCTCACATCACAGCATCCCTAGAATGAAACGATCCAAATTTGGGCTCTTGCCAAACAGGATGTATTGATAACAGTTGCAGAATCCTGGAATCACCTGTGATCACCATTTACAACCTTCCCACCTGGCTTCCAACAGAGAAGCTGGATTCAATTAATGACCCTGTGCTTCACTTAACAACTGCAATAAATGGTTCACACCATGGCAAAGAAAGTCATAAAAATTGAACGCCCTGAACCGTCGTCTGGCTTAACAACAGAAGCTCTGGTCCCAATTACGGCCATAAGGTGAGGATGATGTACAATTTGCTTGCATTGGTCCCCAATTTACAAAGCTCAGTAGGTAGCAACGGTTTTGTTTCCTGCTGAAAGCAGCCCCCTGGTTATCTCCTGCGACAACAACGTCCACAACCAACTTACAGTTGGCAACTGCAAATGGCTCCTTTTACTATTTACTCTGAAATTTATCAGCGTTGGCAAAGGGAAAAGGCTAAAACAAAAACTGCCAATGTTTGAAAGCTAGAAATAAATCTATCTCGGGGGAAGGGAGGGAAAGTTGCAGAAAAGAGCGGGAAGGGAAAAAAAACAGCTTTCTGCAGAAATATGTGTTTTTTTAAAAAAAAAATTGGAGAGAAATTTTTGGAAAGGCACAACACAATATGGTAATTTTGCTAAAAATACCGGAAGGTTGGTAGGGAAATGGAACAGCGAGTTACTGCAAGGCAGCTGTCAGGGAGGAGAAAGCGAAGAAAAAACTCAAGCTATCTTCTCCAAACCGATTCTTACATGATTGTTTGGGAGGGTAGCAATCAAGCAATCAGCTATGTATTAGTAGTAATTACACAGCAGAACTTAGAAACCCGGGATTGATGGTTTGGGTTGCGGATTTTCTGCGCACAGAATGCTATACGCTTGCATCCGCAAAAACAAATATTTTTGCTTTCTTTACGGTTCTCCTTTTATTTGAACAGTTACATACCTATCTCCAGTCCTTTGCAGCAAGCATAGCTTCAGATCAAGGTACACGGACCGGCTCTTGTTATAGTCACCATTTAGTGAAGTATTTGTACCGCTTTACAAAACCTTAGGAGGGCCACCCCTGGAATCCTGCTTCCGGTTTTGGTCATTGCATTGCAAAAAAAGATGTTGAGACTTTGGACAAAGCGCAGAGAACTAAGATGAATCAAGGCCCTGAGACTAAAACATATGAAGAACAGCTGTAGAAACTGGGCGTGTCTAGCAGTGGTGGGATTCAAATAAATTAACAACCGGTTCTCTGCCCTAATGATCTCTTCCAACAACCAGTTGTTCAAATTACTCAGAAACTTAACAACCGGTTCTCCTGAAATGGTGCAAACTGGCTGAATCCCACCACTAATGTCTAGTCTAAAGCAAAGAAGAATTAGGGGTGACATGATAGCAGTATTTCAATATCTGAGGGGCTGCCATAAAGAAGAGGGGTTCAAATTATTCTCCAAAGCACCAGAGGGCAAGACAAGAAACAACAGATGGAAACTAATCAAGGAGAGATCCAACCTGGAATTAAAGAGAAACTCCCTAACAGGGAAGACAATTAACCAGTGGAACAGCTTGTCTCCAGAAGTTGTGGGTGCTTCATCACTGGAGGTTTTTAAGAAGAGACTAGACAGCTACCTTTCTGAAATGTTATAGGGTTTCCATGACCTGGATGACTGAGAATCTCCATAGACTTTCGATATAGGGTCTCTGTCTTGAGCAGGGGGCTGGACTAGAAGACCTCCAAGGTCCCTTCCAACTCTGTTCTGACTTACTTAGTTTTCTGGAATGGATAAGGCGGAAAAAGCCCTCCGCACTCTTTAAATGCACAGGATTCCCAGACTGCTGTCTAAACAAAAATGCACTTTTCAGATGATTTTTACAGGAGCTATTTAATTGAATCTCTGTGTACTTTGATGGATGAATGAGGTGAGGAAAAACCCATTAAACATCTTTCAGACAGATATGAAATTATCGGCTCTTGATGCCAGCTTTCAGCTCAACTTCAGGAAGGAGACTGCGACACAAAGCTGTTGCAAATAAATATACAGATCCAAAAAAGGGCAGATACGCTCTTTCCTGGAAAGATGGCCCGTCTCGGTGATAAGGGGATGGTCATAAAAGTTGAGATGGCAGCCTCCAGCAGTGCAATCAAAGCTCTATCCATCTTACACAATAACAGAGTTAGAAGGGAACTTGTGGGTCATCTAGTCCAACCCTTACCCAAGCAGGAGACCCTATACCATTTCTGATAAATGGCCGTCCAGTCTCTTCTTGAAATCCTCCAGGGATGAAGCTCCCACAACTTCCGAAGGCAACTTCTGTTCCATGGGTTGATTGCTCTCCCTATCAGAAAGTTTCTCCTTATTTCCAGATTGAATCTCTCCTTGTTCGGTTTCCATCCATGATTCCTTGTCTGTCCTTCAGGTGCTTTGGAAAATAGCTTGACCCCCCTCCTCTCTGGGACAGCCCCTCAAATATTGGAAGCTGCTCTCCTGTCTCCCCTGGTCCTTCTCTTCCCTAGACTAGCCAGGCCCAGTTCCTGCAACCATTCATTGTATGTTTTAGCCTCGCCTAATCATCCTGGTTGCTGTTCTCTGCACTCTTTCTAGTCTCAACATCTTTTTTGTAATGTGATGAGCAAAACTGAATACAGTATTCCAGGTGTGGTCTTACTAAGTACAATGCAGTACTAATACCGTTCACATGATTTTGATTGTATGGCTCTGTTTATACAACCAAGGATTGTATTCGCTTTTTTTTTTTGCTGCTGCTGCTGCCACACACTATTGGCTCATGGTTAAGTGACCATCCACTAGGACTCCAAGGTGCTCTCACAGTTACTGTTTTTGAGTCTGGTCTCACCTAATCTGCATTTGTACCTTTGGTTGTTGTTTTTTTCTTGGTGTAAAACCTCACTTTTCTCCACATTAAATTTCATTTTGCTGGCTAGGGCCCATTGTTCAAGTCTGCCAAGATCCTTTTGGATCCCGAGCTTGTCTTCTGGGGTGTTGGCTTTTCCTGCCGGCTTGGTATCATCTGCAAATTTGCAAAATCATGTTGCATATATTTTAGATAAGCTGTGTTGATATATTTCCAGGAAAACTGATGTAGCAAAAGGCTGCTGTTGATGCAGTTTAAATTCTGCACCAGATGAGAAGAATCTAATCCATGCAAAATAACTTGATGTCTTTGGAGAAGGGCGGCATATAAATAAAAATAATAAATAAATAATAAAAAATGTCATAATAACAAACAAGTATTTTTTTAAAGCTACTAACCAAAGTTTGAATTTGCTCTTAACAGTAAGCCAAACAGCTCTGGGCACATTTACTGTAGGATTATATCAAAAGTTGCACTAATCCAACCACTAAAAGAAGATCCTTCTGGTGCTAAATCATCCACCCTCTTGGGACCAACTGTGCTTTTACCCAAAAATATTGGAATAGTCTCATCCCTAACTTGTAGCAGATGTGACTTGTTCTGAGGCTGCAACAAACTAGGTTCTTTCTAAAGCCCGAAGCTGAAGATCAACGGAATTTGCTGTACAAAGGACTATAGCTACTTCTCACAAACAATTATTTCCCCCTGGCCCCAAAAAATGTTTATGGGGTTAACCCAAACTCTCTTCCCCATCCTTTAAAAGCTGCTCCCATGTTTTCTCAAGAACTTGGACCTCAAGCATCAAGACTGCTGTCAGCTCCCCCACAGTAGAAGGAGAATAGGACAACTTGCCAAGGCCAACTCACTGTAGGACAATTTAACAATTCTATTTAATTGTTTTAAACAAATACAAGTTATTTTAATTCTTGCTATTCCCATTTCATTCTGTCCCTCCTTTTGCATCATTTCTTTAATGATTCTCTTCCACCATTTCTTTGGTATGAGTGAGTGCTACAGTGACTTACAGGTGGAATCTCTTACCTCACAAACAGGAGGTTGTGAGTTTGATCCTAGGTAGAGGCAGATATTTCTCTCTCTGGGCACACTGAACTGCTGAACAAAACTCCTGATTGGCAGCAGGAAGGGCATCGGCCAGTAACCACTCAGCTCCATTCAGTTGCCCAGACTCCACCCTGCAAAGCATTATTTCTTTGGTATGAATGTAACTCTTGTCCCGCAGCTAATTGGCCATGGCAAGTGAGCCTTAATGAGTTGGCCATGGTGAGTTCGCCATGGCGAATTGTCATAAACCCCAGTAGGAGGACCAGAGGAGGTAAGCCCATACTTTTCGTAAACTGTGCTCCAGCTTGTGCTTGGCATCCTCCAGCTCCTCACAGCGTTTGGCAAAGATCTGGTTCACCACATCAAACTGGAGGCGCAGATCCTCGGCTGTGTCATGGAGGATGTTGTCAACCAGGGCCCGGAGGTTGACGGAGGCCAACCTTTCTCGCTCAGCCCTGTAGATGTTGTCATGGCTGTGCTTGGCCCACGTCTCTGGGGTAGAAGCACTGCAGGGAAGACACAGTTGGGAAGGTGGGGGCAGGGGAAAGGACATAAATCATACAGCCAGAACCTTAACCAGTGGCCTAAATTTACACGACACTCTTCATGCGTATGGAGCCCATCTCAAAAGAAATCTGACAGTTAGAGTGTGTAGAGAGGTGGACCTTCCAGAAGAATCAAGATCCAAACTACTTGGCACAAAGCTCATTGGTCAACTTCCTCCTCTCTCTCTCTCACTCTCTCTTTCTCTTGATTAAATGATTGTGTGCCATCAAATCATTTTCGACCCCTTGGTGCTCTCTGAGACTAGCATGGATAATGTTACCTAGTTTGGGTCATGAAACATCTGCAAGAAAAGTAGCACAAGGACCTTCCATTTCAAGGCTGAGTTACAAAGATTCTCCTTTAAGGCAAACATTTGCAGAAGTGCAGAATTGCGGATTGGAAAAGAGAAGAGAGGAAGGGGAAATGAGGACCAGATGCACTGAAAAGTGATCTGCTTTCAGGGCAGAAAATGGAGACTAAGAGGGAGACTAAGGAAGATGGACCAGCGGGGTTTTCGCCCAACAATGCAATCATTGGTGATCTTGGTTCATCCCCAACTAGGACCTTGTCTCACCTGTCCTCAAACTTGGAGGAGCTGGGATGGAATTGAATGTTAGTGCTCTGGTTGTTGTACCGCCCACACTTCTCATCGATGTTGTAGGTTTCCACCTTGTCAGACCAATCCATCTCACAGACCTGCTTGTGGTCCCGATTTAACCTGGAGAGGAGAGGGACCACAAAGTTTAGTGACCAACCCTTGTTGAAAGTGAGATGAGGTGAGGCCCCCCCCCCATCCCTTGCTGGCCTTCCGTGAAGGCGTAAAAACATTTTTTTTCCTTTTGAGGCCTCAGAATTTCACTTTTTTTAACATGTGCCAGTGTGTTCATAAAAACAAAACAAACAACCTGACAATAACGGTTATCTTCTTACTTTATGTCTGTGGAGATTCTCAGTCATCCAACTCCCAAAGGTGCCTTTTTTTTTCTCCCAAGAGGCAACTGGGCAGTTACAGAGAAGATACGCTAGGGCCCCCATTCCTTTGACTTCCTGGGATGGGAGTCTCTAGATCAGGGATCGCCAACCTTTGGGACCTTTGGGACCACCAAACTCATCATTTTAAATCCTTCAGACCAGAGACCCCGGGAAAATCCCCCTAAAAGTCTGCAGGAAAATTCTGCTGCCCTGTTTTCCTATCTATCAATCATTCTTTATTTGGGATTGCAGGACAACGTCTCCAGCTCTGTTCTCGAGGGCAGGGGAAGAGAGAGACTTTTGGCTTCATGCAAGGAAAGCAGCAGAAGCAGAAGAAGTCTTTCTTTCTCTCCCTCAAACTCCACCAGAAACGAGTCTTTGTAAGACTTGTTGTGCTGGTCCAGCCTCTTGGAACAGGAGGCCTTGCACGGTCCCAAGGACTCGTTTCTGGCAGAGTTTGGGGGAAGAAAGAAAGACTTTTGCTGCTTTCCTTGCGTGCAGCCAAAAGCTTCTGGAAAGAAGTGGAAAGAAGTGGAAAGAAGCAGCCCGATGGCCAGGCCAGGCGCATGGGGTGAGTGGGGCAAGTTCCCCCTCCACCCTTCCACCCTCCCCTCACTACCTCGTGTTGTGCACAATGCAAGCGATGCAAGCCTTGTGTTCCCATGGGCCATGTGGGTGGCGCAGCCTTGTGTTCCCACACAGCCTGGATTAATTGCTTTGGGGGTGACATTTCTCTGCGGACCACCAAAATTTTCTTGCGGTTCACCAGTGGTCCCCGGCCCACTGGTTGGTGACTCCTGGACTAGATGACTTCCAAGGTCCCTTCCAACTCTGTTATTCTATGATCTTATGATTGTTGTCTGGAAAAATGGAAATCTTGTGCATTTCTACTATCTACTGCACTTACATCAAAGGACATACCAACTAAAAAATATTAAAATACTAATGAATAATGATACAATTTCTCAACATTCGTTTTGCTTTCATGGGGCACTTATTTGAAAACTGGAAACGTTCACAAACCTAACATTCATTAATTTCAGAATAGCTTTCCATATTTTATTTTATTATTTTAAAAAAAAACAGATTTTGCATTTCCAGCAAAAGCACCAGGTTTCAAACAGGAAATGTGACAGAATACTTCTTCTTCTATGTGTCACCTGCTGGCAATTTAAACTGGAAAATAAGAAAGCTTGACGGGATATAATGTCATGCTAAGAACGTCTCAAGAGTGCAATTGAAAATTATTGGAATATAATTTGAGGAATCATCTCTCTCAAATCAGTCCGTGATAATCACCCGTAAGAATTAAGCAGCGATGAATTTTGCAAAGAATTTAAGAGCTGCCAGGCAGTGCAAGCACAGACAAAGAAATATTGACAGGGACTTGAAAGAACCTTATTTTGGTTGTTACACATTGTCTTTTTTTAAAAAATCTGTAATTTACAAATGAACAGAGCCATAAAAGAGTGGAGTCCAAAGCAGAAAATATAAGTTTTGAGATTGAAGACTTTTACTCGCCTCTTTATTATCCATAAACCTAAATAATTTAGCTTGCTTTCAGATCTAGACACCCTTTTTGGTTTTCCTGTATTTGACTACAAAAATAAAGCATCGGGGAGATTTTAAAACAAAACAAAACTATAGGATCTTTACTGCATTTTGTCAACTAACAATTTTTTTGAAAACTAGGTTTAATCCTGTAACTTCAACAGCAGAATCTGTCTCCTTGTTTCCTATATTATACCACCATCTGGTGGATGAACAGGAAATGAACCCAAAATAAAATCATTACTTTTTTCTTGAAGTTTGTAGAGATTCAGGTCATGGTTGTTCCAAAGGTGCTTTTTTAGGAGGCAACTGGACTTTCTGTTTTTTTCTTTGAAGATGTTTCCCTTCTCATCCAAGAAGCTTCTTCAGCTCTGACAGGATATTGGAGAATGGAAGGGTTTATATTCCTTGCAGACAGCTGGTCATTTGCATCCTTTTGGAGGGTCGTTGAGGCCACTTGGAGGTTTATCTGTGTCCTCAGGGTCACCTGAGTTAGTGCTCCTGGTTCCCAGAGTCAGCAATTTTTCCTCTGGAAATCCATTCCTCCTCCCACTCCATTCAAAGGGTGTTCAACCCAAATTGTATTGCTAAAAGTCTGTAGAGATTCTCCATCATCCAAGAAGCACCTGGACTTTCTTGTTTTTCTTTTTGAATTGTGGTTACTTGTGATCCATCCCCCTCCCCTTTTTCCAGGTCCACGGGGTAAAGAAATGAAAGCTCGAAAAAGCAACCATCTGGCGACCATTTCTGAACTTACCATTATCCCTAGAAAACTCAAGGCTGGCAAATGATCCTTTAAAAAAAAAAAAGGTTATTCTTCCCAGTAGTTAAATCATTGTTAGCGTCTTTCCCACTTCTTTGTTTCCCCTGGGTTGTTTAATTATTGCTGAATGACTGATACTGTTGAGGAATTTGCCAGGGTTGGGAAGTAATTAGTATTTCTATCTATTTCAATGAAAGAGGCTATTACTATTAATTAATATCTATACAAGGGAGCCAAAGACGTTTTAAAAAAGTCTACAATGGAGATATCTCCAGGGCCCACATTTACTTCAAGAGTTTCTTTGACAGGTAGCCATCTATTATTTTAACAAGCTGAGATACTTTGCATCTCCAGATGCAGGAGGTCAATCCGTCATGGCTGTCAAATTTTTGATAACTAAAGTGTCCGTATTAATAACTAAAAATTGAGAAAAAGATAAAGTATTGTAAGAGATGAGATGGCGTCAGCCTGGGGTCATCACACTGGCAAATGCCAAACAGTAGCAACTTGGTTATTGCTCACAGAAAAGGAACCAAGAAAAAAAGGCATATTAAAATAGTAAGCTGTTGGGGATGTACAGTACTATGTTGTTTGTAATATGGTGATATACATGTTGTTTATAATATTTTTAATTATCATCATCAGGGCATTATTAAATGTTGGCATCTAGCAGACTTGGGCTGATCTTTAAAAACCTAACTGGGTTCAGACTTGGTTAGTAGTTGGATAAGAGATCACCAGTAAAAGGCCAGAGTGATAGTCTAGATTTAACAGAATAACAGAGTTGGAAGGGACCTTGGAGATCTTCCAGTCCATCCCTCTGCTCCAACAGGAGACCCCATACCATTCCAGATAAGTGACTGTCCAGTCTCTTCTTAAAAGCCTCCAGTGATGATGGAGCAACCACAGCTTCTGAAGGCAAGTTGTTTCATTGGTTCATTGGTCTCACTGTCAGGAAATTTCTCCTTAGTTCTAGGTTTTTCCTCTCCTGGATTAGTTTCCACCCGTTGCTTCTTGTCCTGCCTTCAGCTGCTTTGGAGAACAGCTTGACTCCTTCTTTATGGCAGCTCCTGAGAAGACTGCGATTATGCCCCCTCTAGCCTTCCTTTTCACTAGACTAGACATTCAAAATTCCTGCAACCATTCTTCATATGTTTTGAAAGT
Organism: Toxicocalamus goodenoughensis; assembly: GCA_032468175.1. Lineage (NCBI taxonomy): Eukaryota > Metazoa > Chordata > Lepidosauria > Squamata > Elapidae > Toxicocalamus > Toxicocalamus goodenoughensis. Next base: position 96,519 of record JANHFN010002233.1, on the reverse strand, counting down.
CAAAAAAAAGAGACATCCTATGAGAAACTTGGGGAAACCAGTCCTATAACATTCCCAAGAATATTAAAGCAAAAGATAAAATAATAGACCAAACACCACTATTCAGTCAAAACAGGTTTAAAACACAGACAGATAAAAAATTACTTATATACAGGGGTGGGCTGCTGGGGGTT
>JANHFN010002233.1:71762-82485 GCA_032468175.1 Toxicocalamus goodenoughensis | reverse complement strand
GGTGCCCAGACCACAACAACAAGGGATAGCGGACCCTGCTATTATGCGGGACAAACGCTGAAGAAAAAAATAAAAAAAAAATTATTTGTTAAGGCAGAGATTTAAGAGTGGAATGCAGGTTCTAGAGGCAATGAGAAAAGAAAGACAGGGTGAACTAAGCATGATTTTCTCAGCAGGCTGTGGTTGTTATTGCTGTTATTAAATTAAGAATTTATTTATTTATTTAAAACATTTTAAAATACAGAATAAATAACTATGCAAAAACAGGTGGAAAGAGACAATGGATAAAGAATGAAGTCAAATTCAGAAATCCTGTATTTAAAACATTTTAAAAAGTAGAATCAATAACTACATAAAAAGAAAAATAGGGGGGGAATTATCAAATCAATTATTTCTTTATTTATTTTTCCCAATTTAAATATGGTACATTTCATGAATTTGGAATTGCATCCTGGATCATGCTAATCTTCCTGAATTTTAGGATATGTTCCACCAAAGCAAACAGTAGGATTGATATTTTGATGACCTACTAATATCCTCCGATGACTTACTAAGTGATCAGGCCCAGGACACCAAGATAATCTCACATCACCAGAAACATATCTGATAATTAAAATGTACATGTTTATTACGTGTGTGTGTGTGTGTGTGTGTGTGTGTGTGGCAGATTTTCAGACCTGAGCAAATCAAAAAGGCCTGTCTCATTTTGAGAAAGAAGTACAGGGAAAGGTATGAAGTATAAGGAAAAGAATAAACATTGGAAGAGTTAATTGCAAATGCCGCAAGTTTGCCAGCTAGCCAAATTTTAGGGAATTATGTTCTTAATCTTGACATTCAAAGGAGATATCCTGTGATACTGTAAATGTTCAACAGGATTAATCAGAGAGACCACAGAGACTATAAATACAATCCAGCCTTTCTTCAATTTGCTCATTTTTCAGGGAGCTGTGAAGGAGTTTCACAGCTCATTTCAGGTGCACATACACAAATGCACACAAAGGTATAATGATGCTAAATATAAACATAAATAATCCCCATTAAAAAAGTGCAACTTGATGCATGATAGAAAGAGAACATCTGTAGGCTCCAGCCTGAAATCCGATGGGTCCAAGAGAGAAATACTGGTTGAATGGATGGTTAGCTGGTTGATTTCAAAAATATATTTTTGTATACTTAGAGATCAAATGAAATGAACAGGACAGTAGAGAAAAGTAAAGTCTTACACTTAGGCAAGAAAAACCCAAAGTACACATGTAGACTGGGTGAAACCAAGCTTAATAGCAGTAACTGTGAGAGGGATTTTGGAGTCTTAGTGGAAAACCAGTTAAATATGAGCCAGCAGTGTGCAGCAGCAGCCAAAAAAGCCAACGCAATCCTAAAATGCATTAACAGAGGGATCCAATCAAGATCAAGTGAGGTACTAAAACCACTATATAAAGCCTTAGTAAGACCACACCTAGAATACTACCTCCAGTTTTGGTCACCACACACACAAAAAAAAGATGTTGAGACTCTAGAAAGAGTGCAGAGAACAGCAACCAGGAGGATTAAGGGATCGGAGACTAAAATATATGAAGAACGGTTACAGGAAGTGGGCTTGGCTAGTCTAGTGAAGAGAAGAACCAGGGGAGACATGATAGCAGTCTTCCAATATTTGAGGGGCAGCTACAGAGAGGAGGAAGGGATCAAGCTATTTTCTAAAGCCCCAGAAGGCCAGACAAGAAATAATGAATGGAAACTGAACAAGTAGAGATACAGCCTACAAATAAGGAGACACTTTCTGACTTCTGTTCCATCAATCAATGGAACAGAAGTTGCCTTCAGAAGTTATGGGAGCTTCATCACTGGAAGCTTTCAAGAAGATATTGGACTGCCATCTGTCAGAAATGGTGTAGGGTCTCCTGCTTGGATGGGTGATTGGACTAGATGACCTACAAGGTCCTTTCCAAAGTTATTAATATCTAACTACCAGATTTCAATGAAGAAGAAACAGTCATGAATGAAGGTGAATATATGTGTCCCAGGATAATGTTGCAAGATCCAATCTGAGTTAGTTACCGGGACCAAAGGTTTTGTCTTCTGTGCTTTTGGACTTATGCTGGAGTCCATCCTGAGAAAAATTCTCTGTAGCAGAGTGTGTGCTTTGGGCTATTCTGTATGTAGTATTTATATAGTTCCCAGTTGGGTGTGGCTTTTTAGTTGCTGATTGGGATGTTGATGGCTGGCTATTAAGTTGTTGGCTATCATTTCCTTGTTTCTGCCAAGTTCTCACTTTGTAAGTACCTGGTAAGATGGTGGTAAATCAGCACTCCTATTGACTGACAAGGTGCCCATTTATCTTATGTATTTGTCAAACATGTACAAGATGACAAGTATAAGTATGAACATAAACAGGAACAAAGGAAGTAAATGCAGATAAATGGGGACAGTAAGACAGGGACCATAGGCACCCTAGTGCACTTATGCACGCCCCCTTTAAGGACCTCTTAGGAATGGGGTGAGGTCCAATGCAGACAGTTTGAGGTTGAAGCTGTGAGGGGTTGAGACTGTAACAATAGAGTCGGGTAGTTAGTTCTAGGCATTGACCACTCTGTTGCTGAGGTAGTGTTTTCTGCAATCGTGTTTGGAGCAGTTTACCTTGAGTTTGTATTGACTGTTTGCCCATGTATTATTGTGATTGAGGCTGAAGAAGTCATTGACAGGCAAGATGTTATAGCAGACAATTTTGTGAACTATGCTTAGATCGGACCGCAGGTGGTGCAGTTCCAGATTGTCCAAGCCCAAAATTTTGAGCCTGGAGGCATAGGGAATTCTATTATGAGTGGAGGAGTGATTGATTGATCATTCTGATTGACCTGACATTTCCCAGCTTATAAGGGTCAAAGCTGGCTGCTGTTATTGACAAATGCTAGTCTTCAGCACCCTCAAAATTCCCTAGAGGAAACAAATCCTTTTCCCTACCATGAAAGCTTCTATCAACCTCCAATATTTGCATCTTCTTTTGACTCTTTGACTCAAGCCACTAACACTCTGCAGCTGTTCCCAGATACCCTTGTGGATTTATACCTCCTCCCCCCAAAGGCATGAGTAACCTGTACCCCAGTGACTTAGATTCTAACTGATTGGGACAAAAAAGCAATTTTTTTCAGTACATAGAAGCAACATGCAGAATACAATTGAGTACATGGAAAGTAGCTCGCCGAGATGCCTTCGAAAATTGCTAATATTTGAAAGCGCGCAGGTGTAACAAGATTATTGAGGTGAGGAGAGAATTGCAGCCTAGAGATATTGGAAGATGTTGCAGCAAAGTTCAATATTGGTTGCTGCTTTTTTTTTTTAAAGCAGAAACAAAAACAGAACAACAGTAACAGTAGTGAAAGCATTAAGTCTGTATTTAACCAGATACTGTCTTTTTCTAAGCTGCCATAGATAAATACACTCCCCGTTAGTTTTTCAATAGAAGCATTGGGAAAATTGCTTAACTTCAACACAAGATACATGAAATTCTGCACATTGTCAAGAAAATCAATATAGGCACATATCAAAAGTTTCAATCAACAGAACAATTTGTAGTTATCTAGAGTTTATATACTTATCCAATAACCAAGAGATACAAAGGACTAGACATCAGGCAGGAAATATGGTTGTAGAATCCTACCTTGCATCCTCCAAAATCTCCTTCCTCCCTGATACTTATATATTTTTTAAAAAAATAAACATTCAGCTAACATACAGTACATCATATCACAACTGGAGAACTGGAAAAGTGATGCTTCTGTTTTGCTCCATCAGATCTCATGCCTCTTTGCTTACCCAAGTTCAAGGAAGCCTTTTATGAGTTCTCACACTGAGGATGGAGCCCTCCCATTGTGTGATAACTCAGCTCAGAGTGTGCTTCTTCAGTGACCTCTGTGGTTTCCCAGCCATGCAGGCACCTGAAGTTCTAGGAAAGGCCAAGAGTTTCTAAACTCAACAGCAAGCAGTCTTGGTTGACCATGGCCAAATGCTGCAACTCCCTTGTGGCAAATTAAAATGAATTGCTCAGCGAACTCTCCAGGGTCCTGAAATTAGCAGAACGGAGAGTTAGGTGTATGTACTTCTGTTATTTGGGAGGAACCTTTCCATGGTTGGATAAGAGGTGGTCAGCCTGAAATCCTTGCCTCCTCAAATAAAACCAGGATAGCCTAAGAATAATTAAACGGGAAACTGCACCTTGGCCTTCCTGTACTATCATCTCTCTTTAAAAGAAGCCCTGTGGATCTCACTGGGCCCTTAGATATTGTTCAAAAACAATCTCTTTACTTGGAAACTTGCTCAGATAAAAGACATGTTGAGGCCTAGGGAGGATGGTGATGAAATTTTCATCCAGGTTCCTTCCAGTAAATGAGTATTATTTGACTAGCTATGGAAGCAACTTTGTGAAAGCTCCTAAGATATGTTCTCAAAATTGTAAAGGTACCCACCAGTCTTCTCCAGCAGGCCATCCTTCATATTGTCTTTCCTTTCTCTTCCAGAAATCTTAGTGGTCTTGCAGACTGGAAAATGAAGTCTGTATATCTAAACTATTCACAGTTAGGGCAAATGGATGAAACTAATTTAACAGTCAATCATTCTTTTCCTGTAATATTAAGTGCTGTAGTATATTGGCTACAAGGAGCAATGAACCCATTTCAACATCCTAAAACTCCCCAGATTCATTATAATAAAACCACAACAAGCCAGCCTAAAACAATATAAGTTTCTTTTACCTTCACTTCTTAAATTCTGGTTTTCTGAATCTACACAGGGTGTAACAAAAATGGAAAATCTGGAAGGACGGGAGGGTAAGCTTTGTCTTCTGGTTAGAATCAATAATATACTCTATTTTCTTAAGAGGAGAAACCATCAAAATCATGCACAATATGACGTAGCTGATTTGGAAATAAATTATCTTTATGGAATTGTGTCTTATCGGTAGAATGAAATAGTCACCTCCCACCTGCAAATTAATAAATTTGTCAAATGAGTGATATCAAGATTGATGTGCAGCCCCTGTGAAAAGCAGGAGGAGGAGGAAGAGAAGGAGGAGGAAATACTTTCTAAAGAAAGGGAACAAATCAGATACATTTAAATCAAAAAAGATGAGAATTTAACTTTCTTGTGAAGAACATTTTATTTGTTCTTTATTTGGAAATTTTTTGAATAATTTTGAGGATTAAAGTAATTTTGCCAGATGTCAATTTAGGTATAATTTATCCCTAAAGAGCTGTGTCCTTTTGTTAGTTAGGCAGGACTAACTTCTAGGTAAATAATATGACAAAGTATAGGACTCCCCGATGCCTATCACAGTTGCTACTATTGAGCCAGCTACCATCTTTGATCTGACCATTGTCTAATCTGTAGCTCCTCCTCTTCTCTTCCAAGGAACTTCCCACACACTATTACATTCACACTGCCTCAAATACACAGGTTTTTTTTTGGCTATACCAACGCAGGGGATGGGGGGGGGAGGAATGTACTTTCGTATTTGCAAGATTGATGTGAGCCTTGTGAGGTAGTCCAGCCAAGAAACATACCCAAAAGAACTAACTCTAGGTGTATGGTAAGGTTACAGGAACAGAAACTTGCAAGCCTGAAAACATCTCCTCTCAGTTTTACAGACTTAGAAGCTAGGGAGGGTCCATTCTAAGTGGCTTGCCATATCCCCCTTTCTTCTGTGGACCAACGTGCCTCTTCTTTGACCATTGCCTAGTCGTCTTCTTCTGCTGCTGCTGCCGTCTCTCAAGGAGATAGATAGTGGTGGAATTCAATTTTTTTTTTACTACCGGTTCTGTGGGTTTGGCTTGGTGGGCATGGCAGGGGAAGAATACTGCAAAATCCCCATTCCCTCCCCATCCCTCTAATCTGCTTTCCAGCTCTGTTCTCCTGTGCAGAGCAACAAAAGAAGACCCAGCCGATCAGCTGGGACTCGGGAGGCAGAGAATAAAGGGAGGCGGGGCCAGTCAGAGGTGGTTTTGGTTGGTTTTCCAAACTACTCAAAATTTCCACTACTGGTTCTCCAGAACCTGTCAGAAACTGCTGAATACCACCTCTGAAGACAGACCATTACAATATGGTATCAGGGTTCCAGTTAACACAAGCAATGGAATCAAAACTCCAAGGCAGCCATGTTCCTCAAAGTGTAGATTTCTTAGACATGTCATATTGGCACATCTGGGGAAAACCCAACTCTGAAGGACTCAAAGTTTTCCCCACCCAAATCAAACCCCAAAGTTCTTTCCCCCAGGTCATATGTCCGTCACATGGCCCAACCAGGTCGCAGCCACCATCCTGGCTGGCTTTGGTCCATGCCTCTCCAACACCTGATAGAACATCCTTGGCTCCCATGGGAAAGAATGTTGTTTTGGCTCCACAACCCCATCTATCTCTATCTCCCCCCTCATGTTTTCACAGCTCCAACTGGCCTCGCTTGTGGCAGCCCTGAAGGTGCTTCTAAAATGGTCTCAGCTCAAAATGGCTTCAGGGCTGACAACAGCAGTGTTCCAATATTTGAGGGGCTCCCCCAAAGAAGAAGAGGTCAACCTAATGTCAATTCATAAAACATTTCTATGCCTGTTTTATAATCATGAAAGGGGGGTGTGGCGGGGAAAGGAATTTGAAACAGCAGTGCAACAGTTTGGAATCAAAAATGCATTCCATTCATATCTTGCAAAGATCATAACTAAGTGACTGGAGTTTCTGCCATTCAAATCTCTAATTGGAGAACAGTTATGAGGGGTGGGGAAAAACCAGGTTCAAGGGTGATAGTGAATTACGTGTCTCAGAATCAGCTATACACAGGTCATACTGACATGTTAACTCCTAATAAATCCATTGAAGTTTTTGAAGCTTGACCTGAAGCTCATGATTATCAGAATCCTGACACCTAACTTTCCAAAGCACCAGAAGGCAAGACAAGAAGCAATGGATGGAAACTAACTAAAGAGAGCAACAACCTAGAACTAAGGAGTCATTTCCTGACACTGAGAACAACCAGCCAGTGGAACAGCTTGTTTCCTGGCATTGTGGGTGCTCCATCCCTGGAGGCTTTTAAGAAGAGACTGGACAGCCACTTGTCTGGAATGGTAGAAGTTCTCCTGCTTGAGCAGGGGGGTGGACTAGAAGACTTCCAAGGTCCTTTCCAACTCTGTTATTCTGTCCTGTTCTACATGTAGAGTGAATTACAAACCTTCCATGGGGATTCTACTCAGCCAACCATAGTTCTTCAACAGAGCATTTGGCCCCAGAGATTGCAGATAGCATCCCTAGGCAAAAAAGGGGTAGGGTCTTTGGTTGCACTGGTTCATCTGACTTTTTTGACCTTCCTCTTGTTGAACCTGCTAGGTTTTCCTCGCTCAACAAAGCCCAGCCACCATTTTGAAGAGCAAGACTAAAAAAACCTCTGTTGCTAGGCAACCACCAGAGAGATCCCACATTAAGTGGGGGAAAACAAGAGATGCTTCTCCCCCCCTTTTTTTTGTCCAAACCATGATTATTTCTTTGATAAAGCTAGTGCATGCCACCTTATTAAGAAATGAGATATTATCATGAAAAAGCCATAAGCACAAGTTCCCTTTTCTGAAACTGACTTTTTCATTTGTACCTTTGTAGTGTATTTTTTAAAATCGATATCTTATTTCATTATCTTGTTATAAAATAATTTTGGTGTTCTAGGTGAGAAAAATTGCTTATTTCCCCTTAACATTTAGACCTTTGTATATTTTCAAGCTGGAATATGAAATCCTGCTCCTATTAGGGAAAGAACTGCAACATCGGTTTTGCTTAAACCTTTACCAAAAAATATTCTTTTCTGGTTAATGTGTTCACTTCAGTTTATGGAATTTTTTTTCTCCTCATGACCTTTCTTTCATGACTGCTAACTGAAGCATCCACTACATCTTTCTAATCTGCATAACCACTGGAACATGGATAATTGCTTGTAGGGTTTTGTCTGCTTTTGCCGGAAAAAAAGAAGAAGAAATGCTATAATGACGTGAGTAACCACAGGTATACCTCACTGAGCAAGGCCAGGGGAGAAAAATAATTCCACAGCATAATTGTTAAGCAGGAAAGGACATTGGGGAAATCAGAAAACTGGCAAAATAAATGTGGCAGAGTGAAATGCAGACATTTGCTGATCAGGATTAGTTTGGAACAGAACAGAATAACAGAGTTGGAAGGGACCTGGGAGGTCTTCTAGTCTAATCCCTTGCTCAAGAAGGAGACCCTGTATCATTGAGACAAATGGCTGCCCAGTCTCTTTTTGAAAGCCTCCAGTGATGGGGCACCCACAACTTCTGAGGGCAAGCCATTCCATTGGTTAATTTCTCCTTAATTCTAGGTTGCTTCTCTCCTTGATGAGTTTCCATCCCTTGCTCCTTGTCCTGCTTTCAGGTGATTTGCAAAATAAGTTGACCCCCCACCTTCTTTGTGGCAATCACTGTCTAAGATGATCAATAAGCAAGCGAGAAAAGATTGCCTTCACTTCGGTGCATTGGAAAAGATTCCTGAACGAGCTCTTTCAGGAATCAAAAATATGATGGAGGATGAAAAAAAAAGTCATTTCAGTATATAGATAGAAGACATGGCTCAATCATCTTCTTTTAATGACCCCATCATCCCATTCAGGATGGAGTCTGGGCAACTGAATGGAGCTGAGTCTTTACTGGCTGGATGCCCTTCCTGTCACCAATGTGGAGTTTTTTTCCCCCAGCAGATATATTCTCATTGTGCCCAGAGAGAGAAATATCTGCCTCTACCTAGGATCGAACTCACAGCCTCCTGATTGTGAGGTAAGAGCTCCACCTCTAGGCCACCATCTTGCCATTGAACTATTTGTCCCAAAATAAACAGTTCAGGTTTCCAGATCTTTGGCCAGCAACACATTTTCTTGAAAAATGTTAACAACTAGCTGATAGGCCAGCCTCTCAAATGTCTGGAGAGTGTTCCATAAAACTTTGTAGTGCCAGTTCTGCATCTTTTGCAGCCATTCACCTCATAAATCATTTTTGTTTATGTTTGGGGGGAACAAAAGATGGACAGCCATTTGTCTGAAATGGTATAGGGTCTCTTGCTTGATCAGGGGTTAGTCTAGAAGACCTCCAAAGTCTCTTCCAGCTCTGCTATTCTGTTATTTATCTAGTAGTAACTAGATCTCCTGACTGCCGATCATTTGGGCTGGCCCATGAAATGTTAGTGCCTGAAATGCAGCAATATGCTGTTGTTTATGCTAGAGAATATGATTGAAAGCTGAAAAGAGTTATGGAAATTGGACGAAAACCAAAAGGTTATCCACACTATAATCCATATTGCAAAAGAGCAGTTAAAGTGACCTGGCCCATAGGATATGGCCAATTACTTATGAGGTCTGGTGAGATGGTCACTGGTGTAGTGTAGCATAGCACAGTGGGTAAAATGAGGACCCAGATTGTTGGGAGCAATATGCTGACTCTGTAAACCACTTTAAGGCACTGTGAAGTGGTATATGTGGTATTGCTATTCTTCCTTAGCCATGATATTAGGAAGCAGGCTATTGCACTGATGGACAAAATGGCCATCTTTGTCCTGTTCTGCATATAAAAGCTGACTGGACTGGCAGTTGTCATTTATAATAATATTATGAATTTATCAATTAAAATGTTAAGCAATGCCACTAGACTAATATATGCATATCATAAATCATACACCCCCAATAAAAATGGAAAAGGAAGAGAGAATGGATGTAATAAATAAATAAATAGGTATTCTATTAACAGAGAATAAAAAGATGACTTTGATGGAGATAAGCCAGATCCATTTCAGGGTGATAAGGTGAGAAGCACAACTCAAATGCGAAACAATCTGAACGGAAGAGTAAATGCCTAAGACAGACATCTCATAGGAGTAGGAGGGGCGGGAATGGACATAAAACCAATCAGAATCTGTTGCTATAGCTGATCAATTAGTTTTAACCTTTCCTTCTGAGTTATTTTCTTGATCCGGTATATATAGTGGGGCTGGCAACTATTTTCTTCCTGTTCCCTGACATAAATTCTTGTGCATCCCTTAAGGTGAGTGGCCTCCACCAGTGGTGGGATTCAAATTTTTTTTACTGCCGGTTCTGTGGGCGTCACTTGGTGGGCATAGCAATGGAAGGATGCTGTAAAATCTCCAGTCAGAGGTGGTATTTGCCAGTTCTCCAAACTACTCAAAATTTCCGCTATCGGCTCTCCAGAACTGATCAGAATCTGCTGGATACCCACCTCTGGCCTCCCCTTTGGAGACCACTGGACTTGACTAAAAAAGGGAGGCTCCCTGCAAACACAGTATGGGGTGCTACTGCTCTCCTCACTGTCTACTACCTAAGGCTACCTCTTCATTCTGCCTAAAAGTAGAACAAGCCCTTTGTGAGATCACCATGAAACAGCAGAATAGTGATGGTGACAAAGATGTGTGTTGTCAGTACTTTTGCTCAGAAAACTTACTTTCATCTTCTTTCTCTTTCTTCTCTTTCCCCTTCTCCTTCTCTCTCTCTCTCTCCCCCATGACCTGCAGTGTTTTCTTCTCCATTACTCCCCCAGGGGACTCTGGTATGCAGTTAGCCTTCTGCCCACTTTCCTATGATCTGCGGTGACTTCAAGGAGAATTGATACCTGAGATATTTAAAAGGCAAGCTGCTTGATGTAGCCCTAATGGGTCTGATTGATTCTTAGGCTGTGGATTCCCT